>NDGM011200111.1:0-14458 GCA_002564305.1 Octomys mimax | reverse complement strand
TAGAAGTCCCCACCCTATGACTGTATGAGGCTTTGGGGGACAACTAGACACAAACCATAACAGTACATAACAATCAACATCCCAGAAACTGAGTAAAAGAACAGAACATGAAAAGGTCCCGCAAGCCACCACCAGAGTCAGGACATGGTGGTACACATTGGTAATCCCAGAGCTGGGGAGGTTGAAAACAGGAGGATCATCACAAGTCTGATCTCATGGTGAGACCCTGTACTAAGTTCACAAATAAAAACAAAACAACAACAAAAAGCTATTAGAGAGAAGAAACAGATCATCTACCATGGAAGGCTCATCAGAATCACAGCAGGACACATCTGAACGCAAACCATCAGGCAGGAAGAGCTTAGAGTGAAGTATTTCAGATCCTAAAAGAATATAACTTCCAACCCAGACTGATGTACTTTGCAAAACTATCAAATTTAATGGCAAGATAAGATTCTTCTATGACAAAGAACAACTGAAGTTAGTCATGACCACCAAACCAACACTACAAATAATACTGACAGATATTCTAGAAAGAGACAGAAACAACCACAACTTCAAGAACAACAACAGAAAGAACTGCCAAACAGAGCAAGAAGTTAAAAAGAAGAGGAAAGTATGGAACCTATACCATGAAAATAACATGACAAACAAGAGCCAATGCATATCAGTTATAACCATCAACATTAATGGCCTCACTTCACCAATTCAATGAAACTGACTGGTCAAGTTAGTCATGAAACAAAATCCAACAATATACTATATACAAGAAACACATTTAACTCAATAGGAAACTCGCACACTGAAAGCCAAAGGATGGGAAACAATACTCCATGTGACAGGAACCCAGAAAAAAGTGGGTGTATCTATTCTGATTGCTGATAAAATCAACTTCAAACCAAGAATGATTAAAAGAGATAATGAAGGTCACTACGTACTTGTTAAAGGAAAACTGCGAAAGGAAGAGGTAACTATCATATAGATATACATAGAGAGATAGATAGATAGATAGATAGATAGATAGATAGATAGATAGATATAATGTAAGAGCACCCAGTTACATAAGACAAATTTTAACAGACATGAAAACTCAAATGAGCAGTAATGCAGTTTTAATGGGGCACTTTAATATGCTACTGTCACAGAGAGCTAGATCAACTAGGAGAAGAATCAGCAAAGAAATAACAGAATTTAACCAAACTTGTGAAGAAATGGATTTAGTAGATGGTTATAACTCATATGCATTGGCTCTTTGTTTGTCATAGTATTTCCATGGTAAATACATATTCTTCTCAGCTGCACATGGGACGTTCTCCAAAATAGACCACATATCTGCACATAGAGCATGCTTAAGTAAATGCAAAGGAATTTAGATTATCCCATGCATACTATGTGACCAGAAATCAATGAAACTAGAAGTTATTGACAAAAGAAATCACAAAACACCATAAACACATGGAAATGAAATAACAAACCCCTGAACAACCAGTGGGTCACAGAAGAAATTAAACAGTATTTACAAATGAACAAAAATGCAGATACTACTTACTGGAACCTGTGGGATAAAATGAAAGCTGATTTAGGAGGGAAATTTATAGTGGTAAATTCACACATTAGAAAAACAGAACAAGCCCAAATAGACAATCATATGCTGCACCTCAATTTCCGAGAAAAAGAAGATCAAATCAAGCCCAAAGAGCAAAAAAGGCAGGAAGGTATAAAGATTGGAGCAGAAATTAATGCAATGGAAATGAAGAAAACAATACAAAGAGCTGATGAATCAAATGGTTTTTGAGAGAATAAATAAAATTGATAAATCTGTAGACAACTTTATCAAAGAAAAAAAAAAACCTTGAACTCATAAAATAAGAAATAAAAAGGCCAAAGTCGCTACAGACTGTAGAGAAATTCAGAAGATCATCAATGCCTACTTCCAAAATCTTTACTCTCACAGAATGGAAAAACAGAGGAAATGGACAGTTCCCTAGATACATATGAAGAGTCAAAGCTGAGACAGGAAGTTATACAAACTTATAATAACCCAAAACAGGAAATGAAATTGCAAATGTAATTAAAAAAAAACTTACAGTGGTAGTTGATACATTGTATCAACTTGAGATATGGAAGATTCGCTGGATCATGGCAGGGATCCAGGCAGTAGGGGCCCCATCCTGCAGGGCATGATTGGTCCTGGCCTGAGGTGCCATTGGTCCCCCCCTAGGGTGTGGTGGGGCATGCCCTAGAGTGATTCAGCACAAAAAGTGTATATAAAAAAGTTGAAGAAGGCTTCTGCACATTCTGCCTCCTTGGAGAAGTCCTAGTCTTTGTCCCGCCTCTGTGCAGCTATGCCACTTCGGAGGAGCTTGATCTTCACAGATACGCCACTACTGAGGAGCTCTGATCTTTGTGGTGGAGCACTGGTCTTCACAGAAGGAACAGAGGGGCTTGGTGGCCACCACAGCTGCTGCTTCTCCTCTGCTCTTCATTGTTTTCTGCCGCCATGAACTGCTGCTGTTTGCCTTGGAGCCAGCAGAGTATGGACTGAAACCTCTACAAACCATGAGCTAAGTAAACCATTCCTTCCTTAATTTTGAGTGCTGGGTATTTGTCCCAGAAACAAGTGAAAAGTAACCATGACACCTACCAACAAAGAAAAGCTTAGGTCCTAATAGACTCACAGGTGAATTCTACAAGAAACTGGGGGAAGATTTAATGCCAACATTTTTCAAACTGTTCAATGAAATTGAAAGTGAAGCAATTCTCCCAAAGTCATTCCTGGAGAAAGACCCAGCTAAAAAAGACAACTACAAATCGATCTCTCTAATGAACATGCATGTAAAAATTCTCAATAAAATCCTAACAAACAAAATGCAGCAAATCATCAAGAGGATTATGTGTGACTACCAAGTGGGATTCATCCCTTTAATACAAGGATGGTTCAATATATACAAATCCATAAATATAATACACCACATCAACAGAGGCAAAGACAAAAACCACATGGTAATCTCAATAGATGGACATAAAGCTTTTGACAAACTCTAACACTCATTCATGATTAAAAAAAAAAAAACCTATAGAAAATCAGAAAAGATGGTCTGTATCTCAGCATGATAAAAGCCATCTATGAGAAACTAACAGCCAACATCATACTAAATGGACAAAAACTGAAAGCCTTCACTTTAAAATTTGGAACAAGGCAAGAATATTTACTGTCAACACTCCAATATAATATAGTTCTAGAAACATTAGCCAGAGCAATCAGACAAAAATGAGCCAATGCATGTCAGTTATAACTGTCAATATAAATGGCCTCAGTTCACCAATTAAAAGAAACAAACTGGTAGGATCTGTAGGATTCTGGGGCTCAATGAAACAGGTTGAAGATGTTTCACAACTACAAACACACTCAGTCACCTTAACTTTGACATAGGCTCCAAACACATTCACTGCAAGAAACAGCCTCTTTAATGAATAGTGCTAGAAAAACTGGCTTTTCACATGTCAAAAACTAAAATTAAACCCAAGCCTACCACCATGCACTAAAAACATTAAAGGAGAAATCTAAATTTTCTGGAGGAAAAGGTAGATAGAAATCTTACAGACATAGGGATAGGCAGACAATCAGTCAACACAAACCAAACTGCATAGTAAATACTTCAAAGAATCAACAATTGGGATCTCATGTTTTTGAAAAGCTTCTGCACATCAAAAGAAATTGCCAATAGAGTAAAAAGAAAACATACAAATTGAGAAAAACTTATATCCAACTGCTCTCTTCTAAAACCTTCTATTTAGAAAATATAAAGAATTTTAGGCTGGCCACATAGCTCAGCAGACTAAAGGGCCTGCTTAGGCAGGTACAGTGACTAGGGTTCAATCCCACCCCTGGGGGTACACTGAGACAGTGGTTGAGGCTGGTGCACACTTGAAACCCCAGCACTTGGGAGGCTGAAAATAGGGGGATCACTATGAGTCCAATCTGTGTAGTGAGACCCTGTAGACCCTGTACTAAATACATTTTTTTAAAAAAAGAATGTTAAAAAATCAGGCCTCCAAAAATTCAAAGACCCAATATAAAAATGTCTCTCTAGGTAGTTCAGGCTGGTTATGAACTCACTATGTAGTCCAAACTGTCCTGAAAATCATGGTTATCCTCCTGCCTCAGCCTCCCAAGCACTGTGATTATAGATCTGTGCTGCCACACCCAGTGACATTTATTTCTTTGAACAAGGTGAGCTTTTATCTAAATTTCTCTCCTGAGACATTAAAATTTACTCCAGTTAGTAAAATCCAGATAGTTCAAACATTTAGCAACTTAGATAAATGCCAGTAATCTGCAATTTTTATAAGAGGATGCTTCTTTATTGACAAATATTGTAATGTTCACTTTCACAATGTGTATTTTGCAGCATGTGTATCACTGCTGTTGAAATGAAACACATTAATCTCACTCTATTCTACTGTGATGGTCATTATCTAAATAATGAACAGAATTTTTCATGGACTATTTTTAATGAATTATTTATCCTTTTTTGTTGTTGTTGTTGTTGTTCAGGGAATCAAACTCAGAACCTTTCACTTTCCAGGCAGGCCCCTGTGCCACTATGCTACATCCCCAGCCCATTATACAGCTTTTGTAGGAAATATGTCTTCTAAGCTAACATCTCTCCTAGACAGACTACAAAATCAGCTTCTCTGCTCCTAGCATGGGTTGTTTCTAAATTCATTTTCCTTCTTACATACTATAAATCAAGTCTGATCCATATTGAAATCCACATGATGTTTTTAAACTGGTATCTTTATTAATGGCAATATGTAAGTATAAATTCCTAAGCAATATTCCAACAGCCCAGGACCTAAGAACACTTGATATGAAGTTTAATGCTCGATATAACCATCACCTTTGGGTAACTGGCAAGATTAAATATATATTTTTAGATAACAGAGAGTCTAGACTAAACATACTTAGTCATTATTCTCAAATCTTACGTAGTTTAATATTATCATATTGGCATGGCATAAACTATTCTCAGGAATAGGAGCAGTCAATTTTAGGATTTTAAATTCAGTAAAGTCACTGGTTCTTAATCTATGTAGCACAGTCTGCTAGTCCTCTTTACTAAAATGAGTGGGTTCAAACCCTAGTGAGCATGACTGCTAGAACAAAATACTTGCTTCTTCTGCCATGTTTCGGGTTGGCTGTGGAGGCTAACGCCTAGTAAAGTCATAGGTTTTACTAAAGAAACGTAAGAAGAAAAAAGGAAGCAAAACACTAATTAAATTTGAAACCCACAAATTCCTAAAATGATAAATACATACCAGAATATGGTAATTTGGAATGCCAATGTCATTTTCACTGAACTTCTAAGAATTGTTAATAATGCTTTAATCTTTCCCCCTTAATAAATACTGAAGGTCCGCTTCTAACAAAGGTTTTGGAAGAGCACAAATGCAGGCTAAGGTGTCATGTTCCTGTGCGTATGGGACCACATTGCTGTACCTTTGCTTTGCCACGGGCAATGTGGAGGAACCTCCATAAATCTTCTCTGATCATATGCAATTAATTTTATGTTCTGTACTTGTCCTGTTTTTATGTTGTTTCTGTTTGTATTTGACTTTTGAGGTTGCTTCTGATTTGAGATAAAATACTCAAGCTTGATACTTAATATTAAAATACGGGTAGGTGATATTATATAACAAGTTGTGATAAGCAAATCCTGGATTACCTTCTCCCACGAGTTAAGAAAGTAGTTGTCAAAAACCTGTGAACAGAAAGAACTGTAACTTTCTCTTTGAATATAAGCTATGAAGTGGACTTACTGAATATTTTAAAGGGTGAAGCACTTCTATTATCCCTGTATATTTTCACCATGATTCTTTTGTCTTGTTACCTAAGAAGGAGCTTCAAATCTTATCAGAGTTGCTTATTGTTTAGTTGATTTGTACTAAAACAGGAAAAAAAAATCCTTTGTAATAATTTTCAGAATAGCTATTCTTCCAGACGGGAGCCTACGGATCCTAAACGCTTCCAAATCAGATGAAGGGAGGTATGCTTGCCGCGGGGAAAACATCTTCGGTTCTGCTGAAATTGTGGCCTCAGTGTCTGTGAAAGGTGAGAAGATGTAGCTAAATGTTTTGTAAGCATAATTTCATGTGCTTGTGAAAAGGAAAATGCATGACACACACAGAGGCACACTTGCACTTACATGTATGCACGCTCTTGTGTCTAACGCATTGCAAATACAGATCAAGCAGCCAAATTATACTTTTTCATCATTTAAGAACTAAGCAAGAATGTATGATTAATGGAAATTTGGATATTTTGCTTGGAGAATTTTTTGGGAGGATCAAGAAAGCTTTTCCAAGTTTTACTCAGTGTCTCAAAGCGTTAGGAGGACGCTCATAGTATCCAGTTACTTTTCCTCCGCCAGATCTGGAGATGTTCTCTGTAGTGGAGTGCTTGAATGGCTTGCTGAAAAAAATACACTTTTAATCTAACAAAAATAATTTTAGCATCAGTCAGGAGTATTGCTTTGTTGCCACTTGGAGATTTCAAAAGAAAGGTGGGATAGGAAGAGAAAATCAGTGAGTGGGGCAGGCGTATTCACCAGATGAATTGTTAAGCAGAACTGTTCATTGATGTTTGCTTCAACAGGACTTTTATTGCCTTTATTTTAATATAATAAATATCACTGCTTATATGTTAATTCATTTTCTAGTTGTAATTGAACTAGGTTTCATGCCAACGATATTATTTTGAAGCAACATGTTGTGTAGTAGAAAAAAAATTTTATATCTTAGGTGAAAGAATTTCTCCAGTTAACAAAAGAATGTTTTTTCACAACTGAACTATATCACAATTTTTAATTGTGGATGTATTATATATAAAATATATATTATCCATAAAAATAGGAGTACTTTTTGGAATGGGAGAGCAGTTGTGCAAATGAACACTAGTGATGATTCATATTGTGTTGTACTTAATACTAATAATCTATACACTTAAAAATAAGAAAACATTAAATTTTCTCTGTGCTTGCAAATGAAAATATAATTATAATAGCCAACCATCTGGAAGCTTAAAGAGAATCAAGTGTCAAGGGCAGGAAATAACAATTTAAAAGATGTTTCCACTTATATATCATGTATTATTGGGATCTAACCCAGTGTTCCATCCGTTCCCTTGGTTCTGTTGCATGCTAAACTTTATCATAACAAGCTAATCCTGAACCCATTAAAATCCTGATTTTAATGATAATGAATAATGCTTTCTGTCAGTTATGTGTTTAATAGGTATGTGTTTACCCAGAACTCAACATTTCAAGTCCAACAACATTTAAACTACAGCCTAACGTCACTGAGTAGTTCGGCTGTGCATGCTAATGTTTACAGTGGCATTCTTATCCTGGAATTGTCTTTTCCTCAAAGGAACAACACTGAACATTAAAAGATCTGAGAGGTAGTTAGGAGAGGTACTTTCTCAGACTACAATTTTGCAGAGTAGAGATTAAATAGGAAAGTGAAGACAATTTTGAATCTCTGTGCCAATCTCTCTGTGATATTTACACCCAGGAATCTAATTACTAAAAAGATAAAATCAGAATCTTGTCTTTATCACCTCTCTATTTTATTCAAAACACAACATATTGCAGTCATTTAACCACCTACTAAGCCTTTAGATGAACAACTGTATTAGCATTTATTGGTTCAGAGATGCTGTAACTCTAGAAAAATGCTTAAATTCAGCAGAACCACTGTATGAATAATTATTTTCTTTAAGAAATATTTCAAACTGAATATTTTTATCTTTTTATATAGCTCCCTTAATCCAACTACAATCAGAAGTGATATTTTATAATCACACAAAAGCTGCCTCTTCTAGCTCTTTTCTACTCAGAATTTTGTGTTGTGCAAAGCTAGCACAAGTTGATTAACAAAAGAGTGTTTTTCTTCTTTGTCCCTGTGAGAAAGCAATTCGATGGGAGGTGTTTGCTCTCACCTTATTGACTCCTTATAACTCTTAAGGAAGTGAATTATCTGTGCTCTTCCCCTTATTACATGCAGCACTTTCATCATAAAAGTATTTATTTGATGATCCTTAAAGGATGTTAGAAAAGCCACAGCTGCCCTCTTGTTCCTTCCATTCCTGCAGAATACAGAGTGCAGCTTCTCCTCCTCCTCCTCCAGTCTCTTGCCCTCTTATTTAAGTTGACTTCTGCATAAAGATAGCAACTCTAAAATCATTCACCCCCTACAAAAACAGTGAGAACACCCGACCACCCAAGAAGCAGTAACATTGTGTAGACTCCTTATTTTTCTCTGCTATTTACAACGCCTAGGATGAAGAGAAACACTATCATGTTACTGATTCTATCATTAATATATTTTTTTGCTTTCATAGAACCCACAAGGATAGAGCTTACTCCAAAGAGAACAGAGCTGACAGTGGGGGAGAGCATTGTCCTTAACTGCAGAGCCATTCACGACACGAGCTTGGATGTCAGCTTCCACTGGACACTGAAAGGACAGCCCATTGACTTTGAGAAAGATGGGGGACACTTTGAAAGCATCAGGGCTGTAAGTTTATTCTCTTTTACTTTCTGAGTAATACTTCTAGAAATTTTCATGCAACTGTAAAGCCTGTTTACCTACAAAATAGTAGGAAAATATTAGTATGATTAAAACATTTACTTTCTCCCATTAATTTATGTCAAACCAAAAAGTAACTATTTTTGACTTCCAATAAGAAAATCTGGGGTGTTACATGACTGCACCATTATGTGATTCTGGCTTGCCATTTTATTTAAATATAATGTCAGTGTTTACATATCACATCTCAATAGTTCTGTTTTATATAAAGTGGCCAGTGTATTGTTTACACTGTGGTTAGCAGGAATTGCGAGACAATGTCAGGGAAATAAGTCCTGCCTCTCAAGCAGCAATGACCTTTGGAGGTTATTTAATTTCTCACACACTAGAGAGATCAACTCTGCTCCCCACGTCTTAAGTGCATATTAACGCTAAGTGAACATTCACATTCAGACCGATTTCTTATCTGCCAAATCTTTTCTTTTTAGTGTCTTTTTATATAACTTGTCTATGTGGCAATCAACCAAATGCAATGAGAACGCTTGCAAGCCAGGTCCGCCAGAGCCGTGGCAGTGTCTCCCTCTCTGGCACAGTGGAGTGAGGCCCTTCCCCACCTCAATGACAAGAGAGAAGAGAAGGATAATGGTGCTGGGGCAGACAAAGAAAGACATGGGCTGGAATCTTCCTCCTATATTAGCTAAAGCACTGGATACAAATACAGTTTTGTCTAAAATACAATTTAAATACTGTTATACACTTAGGCAAAACTCATTTACTCTATACTAAAAAATTGGGGGAAACTCAGAAAGCCATAGGTACAGTGAGCTCAAGCATTTAAATTCACTTTGGAATGGATTTTGCTTTAAAGATTTTGACACACACACAAGTACACACACAATCTGGGCCCAAATGGATTAATTCTCCCGATCAAGTCTCATCTCACTGCATAGTCGGATACATCCCAAACGCCAGTCATGTGCTTTGACCAGCCCTTATCATGCACAGATGCAATGTTCACTTTGAGCCAGATGCCTTCTAAGGTCCCTTCTTTCCTTAGAATTTGACAAATTCATATTAGTAAGAGTGAAGAAAAGCTCTCCATATTGCATTTTCCAATGTAATTAAAATCTAGTGGTTCTATCAAAATTATTCCTTTCATTCTGGCTTTTTGCAGTTAATTAAGTAGAGAAACATACGAATAAAAAACAATTACCAACTTTATTACTCACTGCCTCACTAATAAATTAATTTTGATTATTAGGGGGCATGTTATATGTAAGCTGCATCATGTTAAACTCTTTTCCTTCTAGTGTGTGCTTTTCCTTTCTTCCTTTAACTTGGGTTGATAATTCCTACAAATTTGAATGGCATGAAGAAGAACCAGTAACATATAACATGAAATATGCCATCAATAACATATCTTCATAGGGTCATCTATAAATACTCATTTTGAGTGATTAGATAGATGTATAGTGAATATATCTATAACGTAACTAATAGTCTTACTTCATAGAACTAGTTCCTTTACTTTAAAATATCAGTGGAGAAATTTTTGCCTCTTGAAATAATACCACTTTGGGCTGATACCATTCATTTTTCTAAATAAATATCTATAATATTTCTCAAAAAACACTTGCTTTATCCCTCTTTTCAGAATTGAAAGACTGGCCCCTTATTCTATGCAAATCCATAGTTAGAAACATATTAAAACTAAACTTTGGAATCACAACACTTAGCTTTAAGATGAGTATTACCGCTTTTAGTGTAGTTGGAATAATGTACACTCGTGTATGTACCTAAAATATCTAGTAGGTTCAAAACTATAAGTGTGAAAGAGACCGCCTATCAGCTGTACCATGATTACTTCAAATGCTGCATGGGTCTCAGTGGCATCAGGGACATCAATGGAGAGAATGTCATTAAATGAAAAAGAACAGGCAAAAGGGAAGAAAAAAATCCATCCTTGATTCCACTCCTGCCCTTCTTCACCTGAAAAATCTTCTGGGAATTATATTAGGAGGTAGAATAAATTTACTCTTTATAAGGGAGATTTGGTAGGCACAGAGAACTTATGAATACCTTCTGTTTGGGGTGTTCAGGGGGAATATTCCAGAAGTCAGAGGAGCAGGACAGGTCTCAGAAAAGAAAAAAGAAAAAAAAAAGAGCCATTTAGGGAAATCTAGGCCCGGCTCCAGCTCTGAAGGTGAGCAGTTAAAGGCATCTGCAGGTGTCGCCTTAGGGGCCCAGGCTACTGCAGAAGAGCAAGGCAGCCGAAAGGACCTAGGAAGCTAAGCAGAACCCGTGTGCCTTTGACTGGAGCACCTGGAGGGCCAGGTGGTGAACCTGCAGCACGAATGCCTGCCCACAGCTGCTCTTCATCACTGAAAGCTCTAATGGGTTCGCCACCCTGCTCCATCACTGCCAAAGGACAGAACCTCAGAGCAGGTGGTTTAATGGTGGTGACTGAGAAGAGAAGGGGCTGTGCTTCAGAGCATAGCCCCTCCATGGAGTAAAATGAATCAGCTAGCTCTCGGCAGTGGAGAAAAACGAAAAGAGAGAAGTGTTGCATTTCAACATCTTACAGATGAGAAAGTGTGATGTAATCCCTAAATTTCAACTAGTTGCATTGATGTCTTTTATACTTGGGGATTAATCAGTAGGTGAAATGAGTCAAATTAGCCTTCCAACACCATCTCTATGCAGCGTACACTGTCACTTTTTTAAAAAACTGTTACTTTTGGACTGTATTTTAAGAGTGTAAATAAACTCTAATCACATCAGATTTTAAAAAGTCAATATGTTGCTTTGAAATTTAAGTCAAAGCATCTGTAAAGAAAGTTTTCTATTTCTTTTGCCCTCTTTCCTGAAGCCTTGTTTTATAAACCCAACAACTGGACAGATTTTGAGAGAACCCTTTACCAAAGACACCATAGAGTGGCGAAGCATTCCATTCAGAAACATTTGATCCAATTCTCCAAAATCGCTTTTTATTTTGGCAAGAGATATGAATAAACTAAATGTGGCAAATTAGTGAGTCTACTCATGATTTTTCAGTTCTCACAGTTAAGAGCGGTGAGTGAGCCTCAGTAGTGGTTTGGCCCTACACTCCTAAGACAGCACCATTTAAGGGGAGAGGGCAGGACCTACAGAGATCCACGTGCATAGATGGAGACGGCTGGCAAATGACTTCCTATCTGAAGTAAACCTAGCCCAGTAGCATCCTGCCAGGCGTCTAGCAGCAGCTACAGTTAAGGCAAAGTGAGCAGGTCAAGCAAAGACAGAAGAGTTTGGGGCCTGACTCAGGAACAATGAGGAATCATCATTTGGACAGCACAGCGAGGGTACCTAGTGAACACGAAGTCAATATTTGCTGAATAAAGTTAAGGGAAAACAGCAAAGCCTTCAATGTAAAAGACATTGATTTCTGAGCTGCACACTTTGGATTGTATTTCAAATGTAGAGTGTGTCATGCGGTTTGAAGTTGGTATTTACAAAAATAATCCTGGCACCTCTGTGGAGCAGGTATTCAACAGCTTTTGGCTTTAACAATCAGTCTAGACTGGTTAGCTAGAGGTTACAGCACCTGGAGAGGCATTATAAGTCTTGGCTCAAAATAACCCTCTTGTTACCAAATGAAAGCATTTACAGTTACTTCTGTTGGGCAAAGCTCTGAGCAAATCTCTGCTCCTCTCGGTGGCTGAGTACCACCTGAGCGCTGCCACGTGGCCCTGGAGCCACAGTCTTAGTGGAACACTGAGGTGACCATTGTGTCCCAGAAACTTGAAATCTCCTAATTATCCATTTGGGATATAAGCAGGTATTAATCCTTATAATACAGAATGAACTGATAACTGTTATTATGGAAGCCTATAATTTCCTGGGTTTTGACAGAGAAGAAAGATCACACATTTGTTCTAAGAATGATCTGCTCAGTAACTGTCCTTTCCATTGGAAACTTGGCATTCTGAACTCATAAAGTGGTAACTGGACAGACACAGAAGACCAAGCACAGCGTGGTAATACTACTTGCATGGTTCCATACATCCATTCTTACATGAAAGTAGTACTAGGAAACAAAATTTTAACAAGCCAGTTAGGAGATTTTGACTATAATTTTTAAACAAGGACACTGAAGAACAAGACTTTTCCAGGCTACACACAGGAACTTCAAACTGAGATGAAACAATTAAATGGATTGTCAATTAAAAATTTATGGTAAACTACATTATGCTGGCCTTTCATTATCATTTTTGTCTGCTCCATGTTCACTGACTATCTAGTAGGTGTTCAGCTCCTGTCTATATAAACTATGAAAAATAAAAAAATGAAAGGAGGGCTGGCCAAATAGTCCAGTGGATTAAAATGCCTGCAAGCAGGCACATGGGCCAGGGGTTCAGTCCCCGGTCCTGCCGTGCCAGCCCCAACCCCAGGGCGCACTGAGACAACAATTGAGACTGGGCGTGGTGGTGCACGCCTGCAATCCCAGCCCTTGGGAGGCTGTAAACAGGTGGATCACTAAGAGTCTGATCTAGTAGTAAGACCCTGAACACCCTATAGACCCTTCCCTAAAATACAAACAACAAAAAAAGAAAGATGGCTTTTGGCCCTGTCTTCAACAAGCATAAAGTTTGTACAGGAGATTAAGTAATCTTAGAAAAATATGAGAATAAATATTGTTAATTTTTTATATAGGAGTCAAATATTGTTGGAGACCAAAAGAAACTAATATGACATATTGCTATTGAGAAACACAAGACAAAGAATTCATTGAGAAACACAAGACTAAGAATTAATTGAGCATGTGCTGTGTGCCATCCATTGCATACATATCTGTTTATACACATGCACACACACACACACACACACACACACACACATACACTGATTCTTCATAGCAGCCATATAAAGTAGTACTATTTGGGGAGAATATCCTACCTGGATTAAACATTAGAAGTAGAATTAAGATAGGCCAACCAGGCAGAGACAGATAATCTAATGTGATAAAAGATCTGTGTCTCAAAATTATGAGGGATTTGGGAGATTACACATGTCTTAAACTCATGGATTCTGTTAGAGTTAGTATCTGAAATAATCCTTTCAGTGATGCATCCCCTAAGAGTCCATCTTGTCATCAATCAGCTCAGAGTGCCAGCAATTAGAAGGTAGAAATGATTTCAATAACCTGTGTTCCAAGTACAGAAATCATAAAGATGTCAGATTTATATCCATGGTTTTTATGAATTATTAGATGAAATGAGATAGGATATAATATCCTCAATACCTTGGGAATTTCAAAATCAGTTGAACAGTTAGAGCCCATGTGACTTCTTCTATTAAAGATGCTTCTGTCTCTAATTTATCTGCTCAGGAATTAGCTTCTATCTCCTGAAAGAGAGAAAGAAAGTCCCAGAGTAGAATATAGTCAGTATTCAACTGGCATCCTCTCTTTCCGATAGATAAATGTTAATAGGGTCAATCAATGAAATCGCTGCATGTGCTGCCCGGATTCGCTAAGGCGCAAAGCTATTAGGGCCTCGTGAATGTCTCCTCCAGACCTTCCTCCTCACGGTGGGCACGCGTAAGCCCGGGAGCCCTCGCTACCAGGAAGTGGATGAAGGAGCCCAGGTTTACCCAAGGCACACGTTCCCTGAGCTCACCTGGTACGAGTCATCAGGCCAGCTCTGGGTCCTGCGCTTGCCCGGTGCCACGCGAGGTGCCCTTGGGCAGCAGCCCACTCCTGCCTCCCCGCGCACGCTGAATCCGGGGGGTGGTATCCCACTTGCTGTTCTCTGCCTCAGTCTTTAGACTGCAGCATACTGATTTACACATTTCCTGTCTGTCACCAACTTAACAAAAGTCATTTTTT
>NDGM011200109.1:0-14120 GCA_002564305.1 Octomys mimax | reverse complement strand
AACTCTAGCCCTTGCGCTTGCCAGGGAGGCACGTATTCTACTGAGCCATCTCCCTGGGCCCTCTCCTCCTCTGTTAAACCTTTTATACCTTGGCCTATCAAGGTTCTCCATCACTAATCACAGCCTGTCTAGGATGAACATTTGGCGTATTTATTTGTTATGAGACTGATGAACCCGTCCTTAAAATGCATCCAAACATTTCACAAGTCTCCATTCCAGGAACTAAAATGCACCGAGAATAATGGTTTTTATTTCACTTGGAATCCATCAAAAACCATAGAGAAGCCAAAATAAAACTTTCGGTTTGCAAAGGTCAAGTTTTATGGAAATCAAATACAAAATACAATCTCATATGTGGTCATATTTCCTACAGCTTTCTTTCTCAAATTTTAGAAACAAATTCCCCCTTTTTCTTTATGGACTACTGGGTACAAAATGTTGTGGAAAATATGTATATTCTAGAAAAATCAGTCACAAACTATGAATTAAGTACAACAGCTCTTAGAAAGTGAGTGGCTTATTTTTCCAATCCACTCTCATCTGGGCTTCTAACCAGGACTTCATGAGAGGCTGGATGGACCAAATAGGTCAGCACGAAAGCTGGGTGGAAGTGAAGTGTGGGGCAAGTTCTCTCCCAGGTTTGCCTCCCAGGAAGCGCAGCGTGATCTGTAACCCGGCTCCTCCTATGTGCTGTTTCTTCAGTAGGAACACTGGGAACGAGGGCCCAGCCCTGCCGGGGCCAGCGCACAGGACCCAAGGAAGCTGCCTCTCCTCCACCCTGAGGTAGAGCAGCAATCCCCTTAATGCCTGGCCTGCTTGGCTGCCTTCTCCCTTCCGCGGACCTCTGTGGTCTCCCTGTCTGCCCTCAGGATTGGCCCCTTCCCCTGCGTGCGCTGCCCGAAGGCTACTGCACACCAGGTCCTGTGCCAGATCTCAGGGTGAGAAGCAGAATCAGACCAGACCCTTGAGAGAGTCACCTCTTTGTGAGCAAGGAAAGTGGAGGTGGAAAACCAATACCAAGCGCCGTGCGTGTGCAAGACCTCCAGAGCGGGCTCGAGCCTCTACCTGGAGACCGGCAGGAGGTGCAGATTCCAAACTTGCTCTTTCTGGTCCTTCTGGGTCCTCCAGGGTCCTTCTCCCAGGGGCCCAGAGCACTGAGGTCTCTGAGGAGGCCGGTGCATTGCTCCGCTGGCCAAGCACCATGCATCACCTTGCCAGAGGCTCACTCACACTGCAGCCAGCCAGGGCCTTCACAGGTAAGAAGTCCCACAGGCGTCCACACCCCCACCCTCAGCACTGTGTCCCCATCTCCAGCATCTGAGGGGTGACTCCAAAGGCTCAGTCTCCCCAGACTCTTCCTGCCTTCTCCCCAGCTTCACGTCCTCCAGGGTTAGAGCTCTGGAGCCTGTGTGGAGGCCGCAGTGACCGCTTTCCAGACCTGAGGATCCCCGAGCCGCAGCACTGCTTCCCAGGCCAGGAGCACAAAGGCTTTCCCTGTCCTTGTCTCCCTGACAGCCTCCCTCTGACAAACCCAGGTCTTTGAGCCACCTGGCAAGCAGGAGGTCTCCTTCCCAGATGTCCCGGCAGCTCATCTTGTGGTCTTGAATCAGGGCCACCGCTCGTGTTGTGAAAGCTGCCCTTGCACAATTTCAGGAGAAGGATTGCTGGGTCAGAGGGCAGAGGCACGCTGCGTTTCACAAAGAAATGAATGCTTTTCCCAAACAACTGTCCCGGCTTGCAGTCCCACAAGTCCCACCCTGTCTCCCCACATCCCTGTCAGTGCTTTAGTCATCTGTCCTAACTGTTGCCATTGGGGTGGAACTGGAGTGGTTTCACTGACATGATGTCTAGAGCTGGACTGTGGTGACACTGGGCTCTTGTCACAAGAATGTCTGGATCTTCCCAGAGCTACTAAACTCCTCACCTGCAAGGCAGTGGTCCCAAATCAGGCAGGGTGACAAATCGACAGGCACACCTGCTGGGCCACTCTGCAGATGCAGCCAGGCACCCACCTGTAAGCCAAGAAGACAGCCTCAAGCTCACCATGGCCCAGTGCAGCTTCCAGAACTGTGAGAAATAAACACTGGTTGTTTGTAAACCACTCAGCCTGTGAAAATGCCTCATGCAACCAGAATCGAGGAAGGACCTGGGCCTTACTGGGTAAACTGGGAGTGTGGCTAGTCTGCATGGCTTACAAGCTGACTCCCCTCCTCACACGTCAGTGCTTTCGGCACAGTCTTGCTGTGTGCTCCCTGTGGGCCTCCCAGCTGCAGCCATTGGCCCAGCACACCGCCTCCTGTGGGCCAACGAGAGCCCATGCCATGACACGTCCTGCAGAGGAGCAGAGCTGGAGAAGATACGAGCCCGTGCCCAGCACCTAAGTCAACATGAGTCTCATCCGGGCCACCTTGCATGGACCTGCTCATTAGCAAAGGACTGTGGGATGCAGGCATTATGCTGCGTGCAGCGCACGGAGCAGTGCAGATGGCATGAGGCCTCACGGAACTCACCTTCCCGCAGAGCAGAAACCTGACTCTGGAAAGCAGGGTTGCTCTCTGAGAAGTGTCTGCCCCCTTCTCCCTGGTGTCCATGGGTGAGGCTCCTCAGCCAATGTGCACAGCTGCAGGGTGACATCTTTATGACCAATGTCATCCAGCGGGAGCCAGGTCCCACAATATGGTGGCACTCAGTGGTTGTCACCCTAGCCTTCCTGCCCTGCTCCCTTCCCAAGCATGCAGCTCAAGAGGGTGAGCAGAGCAGGGCCCTCAAGTCCCCAGCAGGGCCGGAGCAGGTATCCTCCCATTCCTGCCAATGTGAGGCCCGTCCTCCCCTTGCAGACAACTGCCTTCTCCCTGTGCTCACACGTGGCCTGTCCTCTGCATATGTCCGTGTCCCGAGCTCTCTTCCTACAGTGACACCAGCCACAGTGCTCTGTGGCCCTTGGTCGTGACCTGATTTAACTTGATGACCTCTATAAACTCTGCCTCCAAGTATGACCATATATGGACTTGGCAAAGGGACTCAGCTCACAACAGGGAAGCCACCAACGCACACTGTGAGATCCACAGCCTCTGTCCCTGCAGGAGGAAGGAATGTGGCAGGCAGTAAACAATCACCCAGGCCAGCGGCAAGCTGGGAGAGCGGCTCGCTGACTTTTATTGACTTTTTTTTTTTTTTTTTGAACTGGGGATTGAACTCAGGCCCTTGCATTTGCCAGGCACCTTCCTCTATGGGCTGAGAGGCAGATAGCTCAGTGTAGCCTTGAGAAGCCACAGCCAGGGGCCAGGGTAGCCCAGGGCAGCACGACATGCACTGGCCAAGCAGGTCATGTGATGAGGGCACCAGAGGGGGAGCTGAGGCCAGGGAAGACAGGGCTCTGAGGTTCCTCCGTGACCCAGTAACACATCCAGTATCCTTCCAGATCCATGAAAGAGAACCAAGTGGAACATTCTATTAAGTGTTTTCTCATATTGCATAGAAGGACTGAATCAGCTTCGTGCACCAAAAAAGACACAGTAAACCTAAAATGTGGAATTGTGAGAAATTTTTTTTAAATGAGATGAGAGAAAGTTTGTGTTACTAAGAGCAGTTGCTGATGGGCACTTCGCAAAGCGCAAAGGAGTCTGCTGAGACGCCCTGATTGCAAGTGTAACAGCCCGTGGGAACAGGGAGCCTACAAGTCCAGAGGCCGGGATGCACAGGACTGACGCCCAGGGCTCCAGGGAAGGCTTGCATCTGGGTGGGTCTGGGTGCTACAGAGGGCGGCTGGAAGGGTAAAATGAAAGCATGCATGCATTCAACTGAAATTAAGCTGCCTTCACCTGCTGGCCAGTCTTTCCCCACCAACTGGTATTTTTCAAGCAAATGCTAACTATATAAAGCACCCTGAAGATTTACCATGATTTACATGGGTTAGACCTTGAGGCTTCCCTTTCACCTTAATAGTACAGTTTGATATTATTACTTGGAATCAGCAGGAGTGCGTGTGATTACCTCCTAGAACGCAATAGCAGGAGACAATTCAGGAATGGCAAGGACCTAAGCAGACACTTTCCCAAAGATATACAAACAGCCAAGAAGTGCACGGTGACAAGTTCAACTTCCTTAGCCGTTGGAGAAATCCAGGTGCCACTCCGCACCAACGGGGACCGAGCTGGCCAGGAAGCAGCTCAGAGGTAGGTGCTGGCTCAGCCTGCATGAAGCTCTGAATTTGACCTCCAGCACCAAACTACAACAGTGAGGACAAAAAGGAAAACAGCAAATGTTTAGGAATTGCCAGAGGTGGGGAGGAGAAGAGAAGGAGAAGAGGGAGAAGGAGAAAGAAAGGGAAGTGGGGAGGGGAAGGAGAGGGGAGGAAGGGACGAGAGAAAGCAAACAGGGCAGGCTACTTCCAGTCATGGATGTTACTCGCCTTGTCCCCAGGTCCTAGGGTTAGCTTTCTTTGGGGCCACCCTTCTGCCTGCTGCAGAGCCCAAGAGGTCAGTGTGGGCAATGCAAAGAACACGATCTTCCCACGATGCTGAGCTGCAGAGCCGACTCTTACCTCTGCATTTCTGATCATAGGAAATACTAAATGAACAAACTGTATAGGCCAAAATGGTAATAAACTTGTTTACTTTTCAACTAATATCAGCAATGTTTGTGCTACACCTGTGCTCTCCTCCTCCACAGTTTTGGCTCCTGCGACTTCAGTTACCCGCTGCCTACTGTGTTCTAAGTAGGCCAAGTGGAAAATTCCAGACATAAGTAACTCACAAGTGCTAAATCGCTCTGGGCGCTGAGTCGTGTGACGACACCCCTCAGCATCTGGCTCCGCCCCACCTGGAGCCAAACCAGCCCTTTGTGCAGGGTATCCACACTGTGGGCGCCACTACCCCGGTCACTCAGCGGCTGCTTTGCTTATCAGGTAACCGAGCTGGTGGCGTGCACATGCCTGACTACCGTGGTGTAATAGTGTCCCTGGTAATTCAGACATACCAAAGGGAAACTGCAGAGCACTTCCCTGGAGTGTCATCTCACGCCAGCACGAGAGGAAGAGTAAACATGGGACAATAAAACATTCAGAGGGAGGCCAGGTGCGTGTATATTTACAACAGCATATTGTTATAATTATCCTATTTTATTGTTAGCTATTGATCCCTTACTGTGCCTGACTTATAACTAGACCTTTATCATGAGTGTAGGCATAGGAAAAGCAATACACTGGGCTGAGTAGGGCCCACAGCATTAAGCAACCAGAGTGGATCTTGGAAGGGATCGCCACTGTCGAGGGGAGGATTTGTGAACTGCACCCCTTTAGGGTTTTTTTTTGGGAGGGGGGGTTGGTACCAGGGATTAAACTCACAGTCTTGTGCTTGCCAAGTGGCCCTTACACTGCTGAGCTTATATCCCTGGCCCAACTGTATCCCTTTGAGTGTTACCCATGTGGACATCAGCCACCAAGCTAAGATGTCAGATGAGATATAGTTCAAAGCTCACACAAGCACATGGACAAAAACGTGTGTCTCTGGCTAACCCACCAAGTTCTGATCACTGCCTTGAAGTATGCAAAACTAATTGTTATTATTAAAGGGCGGTTTTGTGAAGGAAGATAGACTTCCTGGATGTATTTAGAAGTTTTAGGTTGAAATGTAACTGACCACGTGTCGGCAAATCCACCTTAATATGAGAACACCGTGGGCCAGCGTTCTCCACGGCTGCTCAAGAGCAACAGCTGCCTCAGCAGTCCTGACTAATGAACACCACGCTCTCCGTGGGGAAAGAGCCTCGAGAAGCAGCCGGGGAGGAGCGGCAAGGGAACCCGCGTCCTGCTGCGCACGGGCTGGATAAGAAACACCCACGGGACGCAAAATAAGATTTAAAAAAAAATATGGTGGCACTTGTTAAACTTCTCTGCTTGCCTCCTTCCACATATAATTTAACACAATTTTACCATGATTGGTTCTCAAGAAGCACAGCAGATACAGGGTTAATGAAAACATTAAAAAATGGATGGATGGATGGGTGGTTGGACAAATGACTGAATAGGAGGGCTCACCCTTTGGTATCATTTTTAGGAATGCAGGTGAAAAAAGCCTGAGAGAATGGGGGCATGAGAATGGGGGCATGGAGGGTAGCTCAGTAGCACAGCCTGTGTTTAGTGTGCACAAGGTCAGTCTCCCAGTACACACACACACACACACACACACACACACAGATGCATGCATGAGTATGAAAGGCTGAGTGTAGACTCATCTTTTGATAACAACCCTCACTTGGGAATCACACAGAGGGCTGGGGAGATAGCTCAGTGGTCTAAGTGCTTCCCTGGCAAGGACAAGGTCCCAAGTTTGATCCCCCATACTGGCTGAGATAGGAGGATCACTATGAGTGTGAGCTGCGTAGCAAGACTCTGTACCAAATAAATAAGTAAATTTTAGAACTCACATACTCTATTGATTTATTTTATGCATGTTACACATCCACACATAATATAAAGTTTTTAAGTGCATAGGCCTAAAGGCTTTCTTTAAAATATGATGGGACAGCATGGTGAACAGGGAGGGGGGTATTACACTGTATTGCCTGCTACCCGGGAGGCTGAGGCAGGAGAATGCCTGGAGATCTAGGCCAGCTGTGGAGCACAGCAAGATCCCATATGAAAAAACAAAATATAAAATAAAATGGCAGGAATGAAGTAGACCAACAAATGTGTGCCCAAAAGGAAATGAAGAGTTCAATTAGTGCTGGGTAAGAGCATTCCTTCAATTCCAAACACCCATTATTTATTTAAACCAATAACCTAAGCCAGCCTCAGTTAGAAACAGGTCCCTCAGCCTGGCAGGACCCTCCTTTCCCAACAGAAGTGAACTGGATTCCACGGCTGCTGTCTCCCAGTTTAAAACCTCAGCACTATCATCCTGGTAAAGAGCAGTTTGAACTAATGGGTAAAGCAACACAAATGCCAGAGTTCCAACTAGATTTTAACCGCTAAGTAAGAAAGCCTGGGCTGCTCTCCAAACATCTTAAAATGTGCAATCCAAGGAGACAGAGTTGCTGAAAATAAGTTGTGTTCCCTTATGGATAAGAACCAAAATATGCTTTCAACCATTCAAAAGGCACACTGTTAGTTGCCAGTACCCAGCGTTCAATATTACAAAAGTTATTTTAAAGTCTGAGACTACACTTAGCAGGTTTTCAGTGTGATATCGCTCTTGGGTTTTTAATGCTCCTTGTTGTGGGAGGTGGAGAGTGTTGCATTTCTTTTTTAACTTGAAGTAACTCTTGTCTAAGAATAAAGCTTCCCTGTCTTCGGGTGTGTGCAGTATGCGCCCAGGCACACACTCAATCTACACAAGTAATCTACACGTGGGAATGTGCACATGGTGTTCTCACTGGTGCAGATTTAGATGCCTTACTTGGTACATGATTGTGTGCATATTCCCACCACAACCACGTCTCGGTTTTGCTGCTATTTGGCAGCGCTGGAAATGGCCCCAGAGCCTTTGCCTGCCAGGCAAGCCCTTGCCACGGAGTCACACCCTCAGCCCACTGCTGCCTTTTAAAGACTGGCCTATCCCAGCAGCGGGATTTTTCCCCAGCATCGGCCATTATTTGCAAGCACACTATTCAAAAACCTAATACACCAGTAAATTTAAAGGCAGCCCCAAATTACAGAAATAGTAGCAAAATCATTTGGTAAAACGAACCACCTCCAATCAAATGCGTGTTCAACTAGATGTCGAGAAAAGTACATGGAGCGAGAAAATGCAGATATAAACATGAGGAAAACCGAAAACTCAGTGTAGCGCGTTAAAACAGTGCTCTCCGGCAATGACGTGTGGATTCGAAGAACTCGAAATGAGTAGCCACAGACCCTTGTTCGCGCGGTGACTATAAGGTTCCCTTAGCCTTCGATCACTTCCTCGTGCTGCGGGCATCAGAAGTGATTGCTGGATGCGGCTCCGCCCTCTTTCCTCCTCCTGTCTGCACCAAGCGTTCTAAAGACCGACCCCAGGCTCCGCGGTACCGACCTGCAGTGCTAGCCAACGCAGAAGCCGAAGCAAAATCACTTGAGCCCCGGAGTTCAGAACCGGTCTGGGCAACACAGCGGACCCGCTTGTTAGAGAAAAAGAAACAACAAACAGTTGAACTAGGAGTATTTACAAAAATATTCATTAGCAGCACAAAGATTCAGAACTCTCATAACTTTATTTTATTTTTCTGGTACGGGGGATTGAACTCAGGACCCTGCGCTTGCCAGGCAAGCTCTTATTCTACTGAGCTGTCTCCCCGGCTCCCAGAACTTTAAAAAAAGCATATCGGACATGGTTTATAGCTGTGCTGTTAATTCATGTCCACTAACATTACAAAAACAGTCACACCTACAGGCACAATTCTGGGAAAGCTGTTGGCAAAGAAAAGGAAACTGATTAAATGTTAAAAGGCTGCAGCGTTCCAGCGTCCTACCGAGCGATTTCACGTACACGTACAAGGAGTTCTAGGAAAGAAGCGCTGGCGCAACCGCCTTCTCCACGAGGCCGGCAGGTGGCGGCATTGACCGCACACAGGACAGCCCCGCAGGTTCGCGTTGTTGCCCCAGTAATTCCCAAGAAATACAAATGAGATTCACCTTATCTGTGTTTCGAAACGTTCAAAGATACTGTTCCGTCCTCTCGGAGACTACTGCGAGCTGCCTTTGTAGGGCCCGAGGACCCATCTGGTGCTCTTGGCGCGGCGCGCGGCGCGGAGGGACGGGCCTGCGCGGTGCCGGAGTGCGCGCCACCCCCGGGCGCACGCGGGTCAGTTTCGCCGCCAGCAAAGCGCGCCGTTTACCTTCCCTGGGACGGAACTTCCGAGCTGCCTGGGAAAGTCCCTATAAGCGGGACACCTGGCAGCCTCTGCCTGAGCAACACGCGTTTGCACTGGAGTCGGAAACGCTGCAAGAGCCAGGCTGCTCCGGGACCGTAGTCCCGACCCACAGCAGTGCTCCTGGCTCCCGCCACCGCTGTCGCGCTGTAATCTTCGTCGTATTTTTATTTGATGCGTCCTTATCTGTGCATTTTTTTTTCTCTTTGCCTACTAAAGGGAACAATCTCTGACATCAGGACTTTGAATCACCCAGATATAAACACAAAAGTAAGTGTCGGCTCATCAAAGGCACGTTTATAGACGTTTGCTGCTAAGTGAGCTGGATATAACGCGCTGCTCGCTTTCACGCCCCCAGATTCTCGCTCTGCTCCCAGCGTCCTTGCAACGCTGTGGTGGAGTCTGTTGCTCGCCCCTTTCTGTTAGGCAGCATTGGCCAACTTTTCTTAATGGGTCAGACAGTAAATATTTTAGGCTTTAAGAACCAAGCAGTAAAGCGTGAGTACTCACATATGCACTTAAAAACGTAAAAATCATTCTTAGCTCAAGAAAACATGACAGCCAGTGGCAGCCCACATTTCACCTCAGGTATAGGTTTGCCAGCTAATCTCTAGAGAATAAACCCTGGTCCTCCCCAAAGATGGCTCAACTTCAACAACTTTTTGGCCGTACAGTGCTACAAAAGCCGAGCTATACAGTTCAGGTTTTCATTTTCAGGTCTGTATTCAATAAATCACATGAGAATCTGTGTGTGGTAGCACGTGCCAGTAATCAAAATAGGTGCTCCGGAGGCCGAGGCAGGACAATTGCTGTGAGTTTGAGATCAGCCTGGGTTACTGAGAGAGACCCTGTCTCAAACAGCAAAAACAAACACTGATATAATCCACCTCTGAATACAAAACAGGCTTTGGGTTAGAAGACTTTGCCCAGCTGCAGGCCCACGTATGCGCTCTGGGACTGCAGAGGCGGACAGGGCTGAACTGAGGTTAGGTGGGCTGGGTATGTCCAAGGCCATTTTAAACTTAAAATACCAGGACCTGACTGACTATGATAAGTTGAAGAACATCTCTACATATATTTCTCTGGGAAGTCCATAAAGACCTTTAGAAAGATCACCCTTTATGTTAATTTTTATTCTGTTTTTAAAAAGTTTCCTCAAGCACCAAGACTCAGAAACAGGCAAGGGGGTCAGTGACTGGGGGAGGGGGAAGGGGTGGGTAACAGACAGAAAATGATCACTATATGTTAAATGCATGCACGGACTTCCAAAACAAACCCCACCACTCTGTGTGGCTAGCGTGCACCCATACTTTTTTAAAGTTTCCTGTCTAAATTGCACAGTGGCACATGCCTGTAATCCTAGCACTCGGGAGGCTGAGGCAGGAAGTTAAAGGCCAGCCTGGACTACATAGTGGGGGGGGGGGAGAGAGAGAGAGAGATTTTCCTGTGTAATACTACTAGAATTTGATCCTCATCTTTTACAGACTTCTTTTTCTGGCACTGGGGATTGAAGCCAGAGCCTCATGCGTGCTAAAGAAGGGTGCAAGCAGTGAGCTAGGTTGAGCCCAGCCCCAATCTTTTGCTTTTTTACAATACATTAAGAAAAATGAACTAGGCCAGCTGTGCGAGCACTGCACCACCTCACTCCTATGTGAACTATAAAGGACGGATCTCAGCAACTAGAGGGTGAAGCGGGGGTGCCCGGAGGCTGGGGCGAGGCCAAGGGAGAGGTTGACCAGCCGGCACAAGTCAGTGAAGACAGGAGCTCTGGCACCACTGCTCGGTGGAGTCACTGAAGAGAACGACAGGGCACTGCACACTGTTCTCGAAGCTAGAAGAAAGGGTTTTGAATGTTTTCATCACAAAGAAATGGCACTTGCGTGAGGAAATAGACACATTCCCCCTGATTTTGACGTTGCCCAGTGTGTTCACGTGGCAGACATCACGGGCGCCCTATAAATACCTATGATTTCTATGTATTGAGTTAAACTTTTAAAGTCAAATCAATAAATAAAGCAAATTTTAGAAGAGCTAAGCACCTGCAGCCCAAAAAGAGACTGTACACTCGTGCTATGCACCCCAAGTGTGTGACTACTGGCACCCACAAATAAATAGCCTGATTTTGAGGGTGCCTGCTGGGCACCCTCTGTAGAGCCCTGTGACACCTGCCAGTGAAGCCTCAGAAAGTCTCCGAAACACCAATGAGAGGACCCAACACTTTTCATTTCAACTTGAAATGTATAACTTTTTGGAAATTGTCAGTAAGGGAAACTCCAGAAGAAGGGGCTGGCTGCCTGCAGACCTGAGACCAGCGCGGCAGGGACCTACGCGTGTGTGGGCACTGGGTGGCTGTGTCCTGCCCGAATCAGGATGGTGCAATGCCAAGATCGAGAGTGACATGGGACCTCAAGGACTAACTCAGCGGAGCCAGGGGAGGGCCTGCAAGTTCTTCTTGCCTTTCACCAGCAGTGCATTGTGTTTTGCAGAGTAGTTTAGCTAGTAGGAAAGACATGACATAAAAAAATAAATCAATTCAACAATTATTTCTCTTTGACTTTGCAATATGGTGAAAATTGTTCTCAGGAGCTCCACATTAAAAACTGAAGGTGGGGCTGGATGAAGCTCCGTGGTTAAGCCCTTGCCCAGCAAGCAAGGCCCTGGCCAGGCCCTGACCTCAGAGTCCTGCCTACCTGCCACCTTGGCTGGGGGTCACTTGTACAGCTCCCTGGGGTGGCTTCCTGGCCCACAGTGGAAGGACTGGGGCAACTGCGGTGTAGATTCAGCCTGCTGTGGAGGACACTGCGCTTCCAGGGCTGGGAGTGAGGGGTTCTTTACCCAGACTCCCCAGAAAAGGAGGGAAGGCCAGGTAGTGATGCATCTCCCAGCATTGTCCAGGGATATGTTAGAAACACGAGTGACAGTAGGGTCCACTGCTCTCAGTCGGGCAGGGTTCTTGCTCATCCTGAGCCTGCCTCTGCCGTAGGGACCACTGCCCCAGCCAGGGCCTCTGGTGTGGCACTGGCCAGCAGGCTCCCGGTCTTGGCCTGTTGTGGGAAGCCAGCCACTGGGATCTCCCCTGGGAGAACCTTGGGGTGCCGGGGACTGAGTGTACTGAGCGGCTGAGCACTTGAAACTCACTTTGGGTTTCATCCCCAGCACCACAAACAAAACAAATGAAATCAAAGAAAACACAGAGACAAAGTGAACATTTCTAGGCTGGGTTCTCCCGAATACACATCAGACCAAACCACAAACAGGCTCTTCAGACTCTCCTACACTCTACCAATAAACGTATCAGACTGTAGCCTCAGCAGCCAGTGCTGTTGTTAACATTTAGGGCTCCTACTTTACAGGATACTCTGTGACCCATAAAACAAAATTTTATCATGAAATGGTGAGTACTCAAGGTTCCAAGCTGCTCAGGAGGATTGATGCCCTTGGGCCCCCTATTAGAATGCTCTAACCTGGAGTTCAGATGACTGAGGTAGTGTTCATCCTACCAGGTCACCTTCAGACCCACAGCCTTGCTCCATCCAGTCTCTCCATACATTCCATCCTTTCACTTGAGAGAACCAAGAGAGCAGCTTTTAGCTTTATATTACTCTTTCCTAGGCCAGTCGGAGCCAATCCAAGAATTTCTTTGCTGCTCCCCTGAATGAACAGTCCCCTTTGGAATTCTTCAAGGAATGAACCCAGTCTCCTAGGAAGCGTGGCTGCAATAGGACCACGGTGCAGAGAGGGGGGAAGGGGATGGGAGAGGGGAGGTCAGGGAGGGCAGGCAGAGAACGGACAGCACGGAGAGGGAAGGGACAGAGAGGAGAGCCAGTAGCTGGAACTTCCAAGTTTCTAATTCTCTTCCCTGTGGTCCTCTGAGCCCCAGCACTTGAGATGTATGGACAGAGAGAGAGAGAGAGAAAGACAGAGGGAAAGAGAGAGAGAGAGAGAGAGAGAGAGAGAGAGAGGCAGAGACGGAGAGACAGAGAGAGACAGAGGGAGAGACAGACAGAGGCAGAGAGAGAGAGAGAGGCAGAGAGACAGAGAGACAGAGAGAGAGAGACAGAGAGAGACAGAGACAGAGACAGAGACAATAGATGGAGATAGACAGAGAAATAAGTCTTTCTTTTCAGTTAGCCCACAGCTGGGTGGCTAGGGAGCGGCACCTCACTGTTTGATCCGTTCGCTCCATTTACTTTGGATCCAGTCCCAGTTTAGCTTTGGTCTAACCTTTCCACGGCCTCGGCCCCTGCCAGGTGCTACCAGGGAGCTGAAGGGACTGTTTGCTGTTCTAGTCTCCACTTTTGAATTAGGTCTCCCATTACAGGTCCAATTTGACTTGGGACGTGAAATGAAAGGGCTATGGCCACAGTGACACCTTCTTTAAGAGTGGTGTCTGGAGGCATTCCCACACCAAAATTCTCTCGCAGTCACATCTTTCTTGCTTGTTCTCATGACTGAACTATGACATGGATTTCCAGTGGAACCCTTTGGGAGTGGCTTTTAGGAAACTGTGACCTATGCATTTGTCCTGTTTGGACCCTCAGGCTTTCCATGGAAAAGTGAATCCTCCAGGCCTTGGGAGGATCTGTTTGACCAGCTCTGATCATCCAGGATATAGGGCCTGAGCTACATCCAAGCTAGAGGTGCTCAGGTTGATACAGAAAGGTAACCCTGGGTCATATGCCCCCAAAGAATTCTAAGTGTTTCTTGAGTATTTTGTGGTCTTTTGGGGGGTTAGGGAGATCTCTATAGCTTTAATTCATCTCAGGTCCAAGGGTTAATCGTTGCTTTCTGATGCTGGGGATTGAACTCGGGACCCAGTGCATGCTAAGCAAGCTCTCTACCCCAAGATATACCCCCACCCCAGCCCAGGCCCAAGGTCTAAGTGCTCCTGCTGCCTGCATCTCTGGCTCAGGGCAGGGATGGATCCTTGGAGGCCACATGCATTCTGAGGCTTCAGGAGACAGTGGTTAGGTTATTTGGAAAAGGTGAGGGGTATGGGCCAGGGGAAGACGGTGGGGGGGGGGGGTTGCTCAGAAGAATGGAGCAAACAAAATCTGGATAGAGGGAGGTAAGCAGAGAACACGGTGGGGGTAGTCTTCCTAGGGGAGAGACTCCAGTTTGTTCTTGTTTATGTTTGTCAAATTGACCATTAGCTTTGGTCAAAGAATCTTTTAGAGAAGAAATTCTTTTCTTTTCTTTTTTTTCTTTCTTTTTTTTTAACATTTATTTATTTATTTATTTAGAGAGACAGAGAAGAGAGAGAGAGAGAGAGA
>NDGM011200097.1:0-10800 GCA_002564305.1 Octomys mimax | reverse complement strand
AAAAAAAGACATAATCCCCAAACTCTGAGAACTCTGTCTGTAGACAAAGTTTTTAGTGACTGTGAAGTTTTGGATTTTATCTATATTTTCTAGGTCCATATGGGGGCTGGGATTCCTGCCAACAAAATAAGGCAATAAAAATAACATAAAGGTTTGAAATAGGCATTTCCTAGAGAACAGAGTCCCCTTTTCTGGTTCTGGTCTATTCACAGTTGAAGGTAGGAACTTGCTAACACTCAAAATCTGAGTTGTTTAGCTAAAGCAAAGAACTCTTTCAAGTATGCTAATAAAACTGTGCCTGAGTAAGTCTGGTAGGTTACTTATTTATTTACTTCGGAGACAGAGTCTATGTATGCCAGGATGACCCTGAACTCGCTAAGTAGCCAAGTCCTGGAACTCACGAGAACCACTTGCCTCAATGCTGGGATTGCAGGTATGCCCCACCTCACCCAGCCATAGGCAATCAAGACCCTTTTGTTTGTCGAAGAGGAGCTGCCTATAAAGGTCAAGATCAATCAGGGACTGACTGCCTGACTTTGGAGAACTGGATGTGGCCACCAGCAGCAGATTTTTACTTCTGTCTCAGGATCAGGTTCCCAGCATGCCTCCTGAGTACTTTTATAAGTGAAGCAGAGTTTGCCAGGTGTGGAGCCCAAGGTATCTGCCAGTTGTTCACTGTGTTCTCGGCAGTCACAGTTTCAAGTGGTGCTGAACTTGAAACTCCAGTGCAGGTGGGGTGACTGAGTCCTCGCACCTCATCAGCATCAGGGCAGTCCAGCATTTCCCAGGCAGAGGTACCTGCCTGGCAACCTGATGCTGACCAACATCACATGATGAAAATAATTCTCTTGCCCATTTCAATCCCCTCATTTTGCTTAAATCAAGGGGAGAGCTGGTATGTGGCAGAAATGCTTTAATCCTGTTTTTGAGCAACCAGCAGGCTTGGGCCCTTCTGCGGGCATCTGTAACACTTTTATTGACTTTCAGCAGAAGGTAGTATGTGGCTTCATTACTCACAATAACAAAATAAAGTGTACTTTTAAAAAGACCATATTTATGTAAAACAGCGACTGGATTTAAATAAAAACGTTAAGTAAACAATAGCATATGTGTTAAAAGTAACACAAAAACTGGGGAGGAGGCGGTGAGAATGAAATTTGGCAAATATTAAGTGAAGATGAAATTCTAATTCTCCCACCAAATGCCAACTCAGAGCACTGTTAGAGCTTTTACTAAGAACTTTTTTAAAAATTCTATTTCCACATAAAAAATAAAATGAAAAGGGACTGGGAATACAGCTCAACGCCACTGGGTTTTATCTCCAGTTCCACAAGCCAACACCAAAACCAAACTTCATTTAGATCTGCAAGTGTTCCCGCTCCTCGCAGCTCGCCAGATGCAGCTGGGAGGAGGTCAGCATCCCCAGTCGCTCCTTCTCTGAGACTAGGCCGCCAGGTGGGTCTGGGCGCCAGGATGTCGGGCTGAAGCCCTAGGCAGCTAGCACAGGGCAAACACGGGCTCCAAGGCAAAACCCAGCCAATGCCAGGTGCCAACTGAAGGTGAGCTACCTCCTCGGCCTTAGTGTCACCTGTAGAGTGGGGATTACACCCGTCTTCCAGACTTTATCCTCTCAACACGTATTTATTGAGTAGCTACTAGGCATTAAATACTGGGAATAAGGTGTTAAGGATGTACAGTTTCTGCACTAGTAAAACTTAACTTCAGCATGGAAAAGACAGACCAACACAACCCATTCTAAAAAACCCAAGCTGATCAGATACTCGTGACATTTCACAAGAATGACCTACCTTCCTCTGGAATAATCTCAGGAGGTAGGAAGCAGCGGACTAAAGGATGCCGCGAAAAGCACTTCAGGCCGAGGAAATCCAACCTGCCAAGGACAAGGGGGTGGGAATCCACTGGGAGTTTTAATAAGGGGGCTACCTTGGCCCGATTTACCTTTTTTTTTTTTCCTATTTACCTTGTTGGACTGTTATGTTTGCTACAACTCTGGGGAAATGGGAGACTAAACGGACAGGGAGAAGGCTCCTGCGGGGCTGCGAGGGCGCGGGAGGCAAAGGGCACGGGGCGAAGCGGGCTGATTTTTGCACGAAAGGGGTGTCCGCCGCCAACTCTCCGGCGTACTCATCTCACTCGGGCCAGGAGTTTTGCCAAGCACAAACCAACGCACGCGCCTCACGGGACACGAGGCTATCCGCGGCCGTCCTTTTAGGGGGAAAACTGGCCTAGAAAGGCTAACGTGTCTGGCTCGGGTGAGCGCTCAAGATGAGCTGCTGCAACTTCCAAGGCGAGGCGGCCCGTTCCGGGGGGCGCCGCAGGCCCTTCGGCCCCCGCTCGGGGCAGGAGCCCCGTCAACGGCGCGACGGTCGGCGGGCAGAGGGGACGCGGCCTCTGCCGTCCCCACGCCGGGGCGCCTGGCTCCCTCGCGAGGCGCCTGCAGGACAGCAGGCCACCCACCGACCCGGCGCAGTCCCGCGCCCAGCGCGCCGCGACCACTTCAGGAGCGACGGGACCGCCCAGCTCCGCGCGCGCCGCCGCCGGCCACTCACCTGCGCGCAGGGACTCCACCGCCTCGCTCCCGCCCTGCGCCGCGCCGCGCCTGCGCGCTGTTCAAACCCGCCGGCCGCGGCGCGCGCGCGTCCTCTTCCCAAACGCCTGCAACTGGGTCCTAGAGCCCGCCCGGTCCAGAGCGGCGCCCGAGTGCGTCCGCAGGAAGACCTGAGTAGGGTGGGGGCGTCTAGGCTCACCTCCTGGTGACTTCTAAAAAGGGAAGAAACGGAAAGCCATTCTCGGCTTTTCTTTCAGTTAATTAGCGAAACTCAGCCCATTTATTGGGATTCTCAGGGATGGCTTCAGGCTCCCCGGAAGCCCCAGGCAGTGTGTGCCTGGTAGTGAAGGAGCCGGGGGGGTGGGGGGGGTAAGGAGAGGTCAGCATCCCGGAGTGCGGGCTTCTTCCTGCAGTGAAATAAAATGTTAAACGACATTCTGCCAGACTCAGAACCTCGAATGTCTTTCTTCCCTCAGACAGGTGTGTGTGTGTGTGTGTGTGTGTGTGTTAACCTTACGGAATTGCCAAAAAACCCAGAGGGGCCTGGGATAATCGCACTTGGAAAGCGGAACTCTCCCACATTTCTCATTTTTAATACGGATTTTCTGTGGAACTTGGGGCCCAGGCTGTTTACGCTTCATATTTATTCCTTGAGTCTCCCTCCTGCCGACCTCAGGTTCGGAGCGCGGAGTGATGCAGGTCCAGGCACACATCTTGACAGCTTTTTCATTTGTTTACTGCAGGTCTCCCTCGTGCCAGACACTGTGCTCGAGGTTCAAGTTTTCCAGAGGGCAAAAACAGACTTTTTAAACTGGGGAAAACAAACATAGTAGCTCGATCCCAATAACAATCTGACTTAAATGTGAATCCTGGACTTGACCGGACTTGTTCGGTTCTTTTTGCGCTTTGTTCTCACTCATTTTGTGTCTCTCATGATGTCTAGCCTAGTGATGGATCAAAATAAGCCAAAGGAATTTATTGTAAGGTTAGTAGGGAGAATTTGTGAACCAAGATGTATTGGAGAAACACCTACATGTACCTCGCAGTGTACCCTGAGGTACACTAGGAGTTAAGAGGACGGCAAGAGGCGGAGTCGCGTGCTGGGGGCGGGCCTGGAAAAAAACTCCCGTTCCAGATTGGTCCATAGGAACGTTGTTAAACACTGTTTCTGACCAATAATACTGCAGGATCAACGCCAGTGGTTCGAAAGCCGTCCAATGGGAGGAGACGTTGGAGTTGCGCGGAGAAGTTTAGCTTCCTGAGGTGTGGTGGGCGTGGTCACGGCTGGAAGAGCGCCGTTCCGCGGGGTTCCGGACCTGGTTGTTCAAGAGTTGATAGGGGCAGTGGCGATGTCTCTTGCTAAAGCTGGAGCCTTGCCGCGGACGTGGGACACCAGCCCCTCGGAACACAGGAAGTGGGTCGAAGTAGGTGTCCAGAGGGCGACTTTGAGTGTTGAACTTCGGCTTGGCCGGGTTACGGAAGAGACCCGGGCGGCCCTAAAAGGGTCGTGATTATTGGCCAGGCCCGGAGCTGCAAGACTCCGGCTCCCTCAGGCGTTCTACTTCGCAGCTCCTCCCCTTTCATAGTCTATTAATAATCTCGATTTTACTACTCTTCTCCTGCTGTTCAAAGCCAGCGCCTTTGCCTCATCTTCCTAAGTACTCGACTGAATTATGGGTAGACTTAGCCTAGAGGTTAAGTCGTTTGCACTTTTTTAGGGGGTGGATATTGGTCATCATTAAGAGTTTTTGTGAATTAAAATTGGGACAGTGAAACCTCTTTTTAGAGTCCCTCTACGGGACTGAGTTTTACATATTTTTAATTTCAAATTGAATGTGAACGGTTTCTGTCTCGCTAACTGAAGATATTTAATATTCTTTAGGTATTTAAAGCCTGTGATGAAGATAATAAAGGCTATTTAAGCAGAGAGGACTTTAAGGTTGCTGTTGTAATGCTGTTTGGTTACAAGCCCTCCAAGGTAGAGCTTTCTTTATATTTGGGGATGGGGTACGTAATAATATGAACGAGTCCTAAGAAAAGTGTCCAGGGATAGTTTAGGATATTTGTAAAACAAATTTCTGATTTATAAACCATATTAGAGATTTCACCAGTGTTACTTTTTTACAGACTCAAATAGATGTTTGTCATGGATCCAACTCAGGGATGAATTAAAATCTATCTCACTTGAGCCTTGGAAATAAATCTCCACCAAGCTGCCAATAACTGTAAGATATTTACAGTGCTAGAGAGATTTCAAGAGGGTTGAGAGGGGCTGGTAACAGGAGAAATCCACGCTGGAGACATGCAGTGTTCCCTTTAAAAGTTGTTGTAATCTGAATACTATGAGGCTGAGACTGGAAGATTGCAAGTTTGAGTCCACCCTGGGCAGCTGAGTGATTTAGCAAGGCCTTGTCTCAAAATTTTAAAAAAGATTAATTTTCAAAAAGTTTTTAAGGTACCGGGGATGAGCCAGGCTTGCTGGTATGAGTCTGTAAACTCAGCACTCTGGGATTGAGGCAGGAAGATCAAATCCAGTCTGGGCAATTTAGGGACATAGACCTTCTTGCTAAATTAAAAAGGGGTAGGGATGTAGGTTAGTGTGAAGACCCCGGATTTAGTCACAGTGCTGAAAAAAAATTTTTGTTAAGTTGTAAAAGTAATGCAATACTTGTGAGGCTGCGGTAGGAAGATTGTGTGTTCCCAACCTGGACAACTTAGTGAGAACCTATCCCTGAATAAAAGATAAAATGAATAAAGAGGGGCTGGCGATATAGCTCAGTGTTAGAGTGCTTGTGTAGCATGTGTGAGACCATGTGTTTAGTTGCGAGCAACACACAACACACACATTCGTATTGTTAAAAAATTTCCTTCTTGCTAGAAGGTCCCAGTTCTGAAGGCTTAATGTTATCCAGTATCTTGTGTATGCTTCCAAAGATTCCTGTCCATGACGAACATCTATATATAAACATTAGGTACACGCTATGCCTATTGTATTTTGTTTCCTCACTTAAAAATACATATCCATCTACAAGTACACAGCACTGCCATATTTTTAAAAGGGTTGTTTAGCATTTCCTTTGTTGTTATTTCTATTTGATTTGTACAAACATTACGGTAATCCTTTTCTATCTATATAGAAACTGAGGATGCTGGACCATGGCTGTAATCTCAGCACTTGGGAGGCTGAGGCAGGAGGATCACAGTGAGTTTATGGTCAGCCTGGGCTATATAGTGAGTTCAAGACCAGCCTGCACTACAAAGCAAGACCCTGTCTCAAAAAAATCAATAATAACAACAACAAAACACCATATGGCCACGCAGTGATTTAGGAATAAATTCCTAGATGTATAACAGGTCCCAGGATATGTGCATTTGGAGTATTTTGAGTGTTGCTCTCCACAAAAGCATGTACCAGTTCACCAGCAGTAACTCTTGAGCTGAATTTCAGTGAGCCTCCTACTCCTATCTAACAAAATTCCTGCTCAGCTCTGTCTGTGGTGTTCTGCTAGCCTGGTGCTTTGCATCCCTTCTTGTTCAGCTGCAGAACTGGAACTAATCAGAGTCAAGATTCCTTCCACATTCGAGAAATTAAACTGTAACTACCAAGCAAAGGGAGAACTCAGGGGTCTGCCTGGAATGCCTTCCCTTCTTAGATCAAAGAGCTTGGGGGTTTATGACCCAGCTAGTCCTCACACATGAGTAGAGTTTCTGTCAGCGTCCAAAGGCTGTCTAGCCAGAGCCTCTGTAGTGATGCACCTCTGCGGCTTTGGGTGTGCTTGAGTACATCACAACCTTCCAGTCAGTATGTCCTGTTGACCGAGTTAGGTTGCATGAGCAGCCTTCGTGGATTCAGACATACTTAGTTGCTGGGTGACTGGGCTCGGAGAAGTAATCAGGGCTGGCTCTCCAAAACCACAGCTTTCCTGCTAACCTGCAATCACTGCTGCTGGAAATCCAAAGCAAACCAGCTAAGAAAACTGCTCTTTTGAAGAATGCTATTTAAAGTAGATTCACTTGGAAAGGTATTTTGCATCCCTATGCCTTTATAAGAAGTATGTGAGGAATTTACATATTTAACATAGTGATGTGATATACTGTGTGTGCATGTGTGTGTGTATATATATGCATATATATATTATACTCCATGAAATTAACAATTTTTGCTTTTCATACTGGGTTAAGGTTTTGTTTTTTTTCTGGTAAATGAAATATTTAGCTGACTTTGGGTCACTAAACAATAAAGTACTGACACAGAACTGTATACTTATCAGTCATTTATATAGTAAACTTTTTAAATAGATGATATTATATGCCTAACAATTTTAAAATCTCATGCTAGGTTAAAGGTTGAGGTTTAATTTTTAAATATTATTTTTGAATTCAAGTGGAATACTGACTTTGCGTCAGTTAATTAAATGGGATAATGTTTAAAAATTTCTATCATAGAAAATGTATATTTTTAAATGTTACTGTGAAGTGTTATAATGTCATATGGTTATTTAAAACAATGTTATACAGTAAAAAGATAGATATATAATAAATCACAGATTTGTACAATTGTTTACAAAATGAAGTTTAAGTCATGCTTAATAAAAGGAATGTGTGCTACTGGTAGTTACTAGAGATATAAGCATAAATGAAACACAGATCCTACTCTGAATGAGTTTACCCCTTAGTGTAACAGACCTAGAAAAACCTATCTATGGTAGAAACCAAGAGAAGAAGACGACGAGAATGAGGGCTTAATTCTAGAGGCTGCTCTAACAGGAATTGGGGCGTTGTAGAAGTGAGAAGCTTGCCTGTTGTGACAGAAGGGTCTAGCAACACTTTGTGGGTATTGGACCAAGTTTTGCACTAAATGTGGTGGTGGTGGTAAAAAGGGTGACAAGACCCCCAAGGAGGGATTGCGATGCCACCAAGGGAGAGAAAAGTAGGGGAGAACAGGTTCAGGAGCATCAAGTTCAGATTGGAGCAGGTTGAGTTGTGGCTGTGGGTGGTCTTTGCTCATCAGATACCGTGCTGGGTGGTGAAAGTCTCAGGTTTTGTAGCCTCTCTTATAGAAAGTGAGATAGATTTGGGATCTCACCATTTAAAGGACAAACTCAAAACATGAGACTGAATGGTATTAGCATAATATAAAGAACAGTAGTTTGAGGAAAGAACATTAAGGAAGTCAGCATCTAAGAGTGGGCAGGGGCCTCCATAAAGGAAGATGGAGTGGAAATTATTTGGGAGAGAGAGAAGGAAGCAGGAAAGTGCTTGGAATTCAAGACTGAGTGTAGGGAAAGTGTCAGATGCTGTCTGAGTTCTAATTCTCTAACATTTACCAAGCCTTTGTACCAATGGGAAAAGTGCTACTCTTTTAATGGAAGCAGGTCGTTAAAGTTTATATGCAGTAAGTCTTGTCTTTTCTTTTCTTTTCTTCCTTTCTCTTTCTTTCTTTTTTTTTTTTTTTTTTGTGGAAGCGGGGATTGAACTCAGGCCCTTGCACTTGTCTGGCAAGTGCTTATTCTACTGAGTCATCTCCCTGCTCCTTAAGTTTTCAAATGTTATAAATTGCATAAGGAGCAAAAGGCTAGACTAAACCAAAGTATTAACAATTGTTCTCCTTGGATGGCTTTTAAAAGCATTTCTTCTTAATCTTTTTTTTTTTTTTTTTCATTTTGTCATTTCATTGTTACAGTCAAGAAAAGGTTTTATAATTGAAGCCATAGAGCCCATTGTAAGTTTCTTGATTTTGTCTATAGCAAAAAGGATTCATTTTAGATTATGTTTACATGGGGCAGCCAAATTGCTTTTATGTGCCTGAATTGTATTGGTCAAAGGAATAAAGTTTGGGGTGGGGGATTCATAGAGTTTATGGTAGATTATTGTCTGGTATTTTACAGATCTTGATGGAAAAGTAAAATAACTATTAAAGTTATTCAGTGACATACCTGTTTGCTGGGTTCAAGAAGGTTCAATAAACGTAGTTTCTCATTAAAAAAATTCCTTCCCTCATGCTAGGAATTAAGAATTTGTGCTTTGGAAACATTCAATGAACTTATGTCCTGTTATTCTTTCCTCTCTTCTAGATAGAAGCAGATTCTGTGATGTCTTCAATAAATCCCAACACTTCTGGTAATATGAAAGTTAATACTAGTTTGTAGTACCCCTTGTTAGGTAATCACAAAACTGAAATTAGAAACACTGTAATTAAAGACATAGATTGTGCTTTGCGTTTCAGTACTTCTTTGTTTTGTGTCTCATTATTCAAAAAAAAGCTTTGGTTCTTTTACTTTTGGTTAATAAGTATGATGTGTTTATAGTAGGAAAATTGAAACTATTGAAAATATAGAAAAAAATGTCGCATCCAGTGTCAACAGTAGAGGATGATTCTGACCTGTGTGATATGAGCAGCTGGGTAGATGGAAGTAACACTTACTGAAAATGGAAGTCTGGTAGACAATGTAAGAGGTTGGGGAAGACCAAGAATTCTGTTTTGACCTTAAGTTTGAGAAATTTCAATTCATGATGTCAAGGCAGTTTATTGGCTTGTATGATATGAAACACAGAGGAAAACGTAGGACTAAAGAAGCAAATCTGGGCGTCCTCAGTGTGTGGAGATGGTTTTTAAAATCATGGAATGGATCACCTGAGAGAGGGTCTGGCCTGAGAGCCTTGAGCCCTGCGGAGTAGGGTGTCAGGTGGAGGATGCAGAAAAGCAGAAGAGACAGAAAGGGCAGGGATGTGGGAGCAAGTTGTTTGATAAAAGCCAAGAGGAGGAGTCTTTCAGTGAAGAGAGGGTGGTCAGCATTGCCAGATGCTTTGGAAAGCTCAGGTTGCATAACTAAGACCTGGCTGTGTTTGAAGACTTTAACAAGAATGGGTTCAGCATGCAGTGGGGGCACAGGCCAGTTGGACTGGATGGAGGACAAATGGAGGGGATAGATGTGACCCTGTGAGCAGATATGTTTTCAGGAAGTCTGGAGTGCCTGTGGATCAGGAGATGCTTTGTTTGATCTTTGTTTTAGAGGTGGAAGAACATGTTTCTAGCTTAGTAGAATGCTCTAATGAAGGAAAAGGGGTGGAGGCATGCAGCAACAGGAGATCTGGCAGTCAAAGTGTCCTCTTGAAAGAGAGCCTCTGCTGTCCTGGCTCAGTTCCTTCACTCTGGCAAGGATGCGAGAGGTGAAGTGAGACTGTCTTGAAACTGAAGAACCCCCCCAGCACAAAGTGAGGAACATAGTAAACAAAAGTAATATGAAGCAGAAATTTAATAATAATATTGCCCAAGCGGGGACTGCAGGAAGAAGCTTGGGACATGGGCTTCTTGGTCTATTGCCTTGGCCTGGTCTGTTCTTGTGGGGCTGAGCTGATTTTCAGTATAGTCAAGGTCTTAGTCTTTGTTTCTGGGGTGCACCAAAGTTTTGGTAGCCTTTAAACCCTCCTTTTATTTTTGAAGACCATAGTGTTCTTTCCCTTTTTTGTTTTTGTTTATGAAAGCCATTCCTCATTTTCTTTGGCTGATATACTTTGTGAGTAGGTGTTACATTATATCTAGATGTCTCTGCAAAGCCTGTACACTGAGAGGTGAGGCTTTTGGGAGGTGGGGAGGCAGCTGACTGTGGACTGAAACCTTTAGGAATTGTGAACTAAAGTAAACCTTTCCTCTTGACTTAAAGAGTATCAGGTGTTTTGCCCCAGCAAAGAGAAAGTAAGACACCATGTAAAGATGTATGCCTTCTTGGCCAGAATACTGTTTATAGAGATTTTCTCAGGATATTAATTCTAAGGCACATATATTAGCAAAAGCAATCCTGGGTAAGAAACGCAAAGCAGGAGGCACCGCGATTTCAGATTTGGTTATACTACAAAGCTACTGTGATAACAAACACTGTGGTAGTGATATGAAAACAGGCATGTGGATAAAAGGAAAGCATAGAAGACGCAGAAGCCACCCCAAATGGACAAGAACATACACTTCAGGAAAAATAGCCTCTTTGATGAATGGTGCTGAGAAAGTTGGATATCCACATGCAGAAGATTGAGTCTCACCATGTATTAAGCTAATATCAAAGTAGATCAAAGATCCAAATGTTAAAACAAACAATCTGCTAAAAGATAAAAGATGTACAACTCCTGAAGACATAGGCATAGTTAAGGATTTTTACTATAGAAATCTGTGGACGGGGCTGGTGAGATGGCTCAGTGGTCTAAAGCACCTACTTAGAACAAGCTTAGCAAACCAC
>NDGM011200096.1:0-13939 GCA_002564305.1 Octomys mimax | reverse complement strand
GTCTCACTACACAGCTCAGACTCATAGTGATCCTCCTGCTTTCAGCCTCCCCAGCACTGGGATACAGGCATGCACCACCATGCCCAGTCTTGGTAGCTAGCATATAGTGCTCATGGCAGGGCTGGTGTGGCATGTGGTGCCAGGGATCAAGCCCCAGTCCCTGTGCTTGTCTAAACAGGTGCTTAATCTGCTGAGCTACCTCACTGGGCCTCTAAAATTTTTTAAAAATTAATTTTATTTGTACATTTTAGCTATATATACTGATGATATTCAACATGTAAAACATTAAATATTATCATGTCCGTGTTGTGGATGGAGAGACCTAGGTTCAGACAGTTTACTTTGTACCAGGGCAAAGAGCAAGGGCAGCATAGAATCAATACATCTGATTGCAGAATCTCTCTCTCTCTCTCTCTCTCTGTTATTGGAGACTGAATGCAGGGTTTTCATGTTGACCTGTATACTCAGCCCTTTTTATTTTGAGAAAGGGTCTTACTAAATCACTAAGTTGTCTAGGCTGCACTAAAACTTGTGATTCTCCTGCTTCAGCCCCCCAGAAAGATGGATTTATAGGTGTGTGCCATCAGGGACAGCTGGACAGAAACTCTGTTTAACCCCTAAGTGCTTCTATGTCCTGTGTGGTCCTGAACATATCTGGGACACAGGAGTCAGGTGCAGAAGGCACAGTTCGAGACAGACAGCTACCAAGCAGTGGCTTCATAGGAGCCCACTTCCATAGTAAGGGATAAGGCACCCCCGTAGCATGTGGAAGTGTTTAGAGAAGGGGATGTGGGGAAGAGAGAGGTGGTAAGAAATTGGGAACAGAAATGAAAGGATGTCACATGGAAGAGAGTAGATTTGTCCTGTCTGGCTCCAAATGGCAGAACTGGAAGAGCAGATGGAAATTGCAGTGGAACAGATTTCAACTTGATACAACAACTAACTTTCTAAATATTAGAGGTGTGGGATGTAGCTCTTGAACCTTCTTCCCTCCAAGTCTGTATAGCCATCTGTCAAAGACACTGGAAATGAGGAAGGAGTCTCTCCCACCTCTAAGAGTTTAGGATTATCTAAATGGACTTAAAGTTTATTTAAAGGAGAGGTAAAGACCACTGGAACTGATTTAAGGTGACTCTCATTCAGGGGCACAGGGCACAGCATTCTCTGAGTTCCTTTCAGCCTTTGAGTGTGTCACTCTTCTACTGGGGCCATCAATGGAGCACATCTGAAGCCAAAAGACTTATTTTTATTTTGAACCTAAGTCTTCTTAAAAATAACAAGTCTTGGGTGTTATTCTTGTATTTAGTTCATATCAGAATCTCTTTCCTTTTTGGTTGTTTTGTGTTCAGGCCTAGGTAGTTGTGAGTTTTTTAAATATATTCCTCCTCCTCCCTCCCAACCTCATCCTAGGCCAAAGCTGAGCCTATTGTGGCCCTTTCAACCCCCTCCATTCTTAGGCACACACAGATGCTGTGCAGAGAAAAATTCCTTGTGTTTGTAACTCAGAAATTCCTAAGAGCAGTGAAGAAGAAAGGGAATGAATCCTACATGTTTAAAAAGAAAGACAAGGGCAAAGCTGGCTCCAGGTGCATTTCTGTAAACCAAATTTTCTCTAGAGAAAAGTGTTTAGTTTGCTTTCCCACCAGTCTCCTGGTGCAGAGAGCATCTACTGTGTGCTACAGGAAACTGGGGAATGTCAAATTGCACAAGGTACTCACAGGAAGATGGAATCACGACATTAGATCTGAAGAGCCACATCCCCTGCAATGGTCACTTTGTGGTCCTGGAGTCTTACAGTCAGGCCTCCACTCTTCCGAGTAAAGTGTTTCCCTAGGTGCAGAAAGCAATTAACCTGGAGATGAAATGCCATAGCTTCTCAAATGTCATCATTGGGAGGGGAGTCCTTGCCCATGAGGCAATCAGAGTTTATTGATTATTTACCTTGTGAAAGGTGCTACCCTGAGCCTATAGCATGGTCATCTCATTTCATATGCACAGTTCTATAGTTATCCACTCTCTGCATTTCACATAGATGAGCTTTAAAGAGATTAAATACTCTCTCACAGCTGGTAAATAGTAGAGCCTGAATTTGACTTCAGAGCCTATCATCTTAACCAGTAATGCCATTGCTGATACTCCCTAAATATAGCAGTCATCTGAATTTAGACATAAGAGAGAGCAAAGCGGAAGAATGCCATGTGTTATGTGTTGCATTGGGGAGAGTGGCTGCTAGGAGGTGTCCACTGTGAGTTAATCCTAATCTTATCTACCTTTAGGTCAGTTTTATTAATCTGAAATTTATCTGAGGTGGTAAAAAGAATCCTGACTTCTAACATGCTATGTTTATAATTAATATTTTATTATTTGTCTCAGACTCAATTGAAGTATGTATCAGGAAGTAACCCTTTATTCTTCCCTCCCTCCCTCCCTTCTTCCCTCCCTCCCTCTCTTCCTTCCTTCCTTCCTTCCTTCCTTCCTTCCTTCCTTCCTTCCTTCCTTCTTCCAGTTTCTCTCCTCAGAAGTATATCCCAGTCCGTATCCTTGGGGACCACACATTCTGAAAGGGGAGTTAAAAGATAATTACTATTCAACATGGCATTGGTTATAAAGGAGCAGATTTTCCAAACTGGTGTATCAAGGAACACTCTGGCAGGATGTTGAGAAAATATACCATGAAAAAGAGATATTTTGAGTTAAAGTAAGTTTAGGAAATGGTAAGCTAAATAAAATTAACTAAGCTTTTTTCCTTACTGGGAAATTTTCATATCATTTTAAATGTTAATGAGCTGTGCAAATCTCCAAGAGAAGAAGAGAGCATGTTTTGCAAGCCCATTTGACCTCAGAACTTTCTTTTCCATGGTATGCTTAATAATTTTCAGTCTTTTAACTCTCTGCCAACTCCCACTCATCCCTCTACCAATGCCCCTCCCTCTTTCCCTTGCTACCTTCATCCTCCTGCCCTATGTCCATCCATCTATCCAAACTTCTGTCTATTGGTCCACTTTTTCTTCAGTGCCCTTTATGTGTCAGACACTGAGCTGCATACATCCTGGGCACTCAGAAGGAAACAAGTCTGTGGAGTTAGTATTCTAGTAAGGGAGAAAAACACCAAGAATGTAAATAAATGTATAAACTTCTTAGAGTGTGGTAAGACTCACATAGAAAACAAACAGGGTTCTAAGATGAGAAAACAAGAACAACGAAATCAAGGTAATCCACTTAAATCAGTGTTTGAGCAGCTCTCTGTGAGCAAACGACATTACAGCAAGTACCTGGAGAGAGAAAAAGAGCCAGCTCTGCAAAGAAGAAGAGGAAGAGCCATCAGGAAGAGGAAGTGGCAAGCACCAAGTCCCTGGCATACAGAAAGGCCTGGAAAGCTCTAGGAATTGAGTTTCCTCCAGGAAACTCAGGTCTGCTTAACGACAGAAGGCTGGACCTGACACATTTTAAAAAATTAGAATCTCATCTTTGTAAAAGCACAAAATTAGAGGAGACTCTAGCAACACTGATTCCCAACTCCTATCCAAGGAAGTCTTGTCCTTTAAGATACAGCTCTGTCTGCTGTGCTTACCTGTTTACAAGGGTTCCCCCTTTAGATAGGATGATGACGTCAGCCTCAGAACACAGCTCATGAGTGTGTTGCTTGTGACATTTCTCTTTCATATGAAATGAGGACCAGTGAGGATTAAACATATTGCTGTGTTTTCTAAGGAGAAAACTGCTCTCGAGGTGCAAATCCCAATTTATATGATGAGAGCTGGTGACCTCCACTCTATTCTGAAAATGGGAAGCAAGCCCAGAGGGAGAAATTGAGAAAGAAAGTAGTTGGTTGCTCTTGACTCAGTAGCCAAGGAGGGGAATGTGGCTAACCTTGGCCCTTGAAGCCTGACTGCCCTGCTCCCAAAGCTTTTATCTTTCAATTCTCCCTGCAAGATTAAGCATCCCCAAACACTACTTTTACGGTCTCTACCCTGGTTCAAGGAGTTAAAATGGATCTTCTTTACTGTCAAGTCAACTGAAAACCTCTCAGATAGGCATTCAGGACCATCCATTATCCTCATTTCCTCTGGCTGACCCTTTGCTGTCTCTTTGCCTTCTTCTCCAAAACACACACACACACACACACACACACACACACAGACATATGCACACTCACACACAGAAACACAACAGTTTGTTTCACCTAGTAATTAATACCACAAAAGTAGGAAGAAAATAATGGTTTGGAGACCTGGGAGTCATAGCCCTAGTTTTGGCCTTCTTTCTGCCACTTACCTGGTACCTGTTTCTCACAGACCTGCTTTGTTATCTGTTGCAGTAGGTATTAATAATACTCGTTGAGAAGTACAAAGGTGGTCATATCAGAACCCACTGGTTACACTATTTTGCTACCCAAGGCTGGGAAATTTTCTTTCTTCTGGAATATGATTCTTGTTTGTTCTCTGCTGGGGCCCCTGGTTTCTCTGGACAACGGGTGGCCTTTGATTCTTTTATCCTCTTTTGGGCTCACTTAATAGTGGCTGACTTTGTTTTCTTTTCTCTCTACTTCTCACTAGCAGGAGCCAGTTGGCGCTCCCTCAGTCCCACTTCTTGTTTCCAACTGTTCCACTCTGGTTGAGAGCTTTGGCTCTTGCTTGTTTGGGAGGGAGATTGGAATGCTTTTCCTTGAGCTCAAACCTTGGTAAGTTGTGACAATCCAGTTCTACTCTTATCTTCTTGGCTTATTCAATTCCCTTTGGTTGGTTGCAGAAAACACTCTTAGAGTATCCTATCTGTCTTTTTAATCTTATGGCCTGGTGACTTTGACCAAACACTCACACATGTTCTCAATTTTACTAGTGTGTCTACTAATTCAAAATTAAGATGAAAGGATTTTTTTCAGAATGCAGAATCCAACATGTTTTTGCTCCTGAAATGGCCCTTATCACAGAAATGCCATTACTTGCAAAAAACTTACCACCTTTCCTCCATTCTGCTGCAGATGCCACAAGCTCACATGAGGTGAGGTAGAAGATGGGCCCCTGGGTCCTTGCTGCAAATGCCACAAGCTCATGTGAGGTGAGGTAGAAGAAGGGTCTTTGGGTCCTTTTCCTGGAGTTGCTCTGGAAAATCCAGGGTAAGAAGTGGGGTGAGATGACGTTTGTGGTGTTCAGCCCTCCTATGGAGACTGCTTGTGTGACAACATGGCCTGGGCTGTCCAGCATGGTGTGGCCCTAGCACCAGACTCCAGCACAAACCAAACAGTAGCTTTGCTCTGAAATGAATGCTCCTGTCTCCCAGCATCTGTGAGTTAAATTCTTAAGGTGCTAGCATTAAGAGGCAAGGGCTTTGTGGAGGTGATGTGGTCATGAAGGCAGAGTCCTCCTGAAGGGGATCAGTTTTCTCATGAAAGAGGCCAGAGGGAGCTTGTTTGCTTGTGTCTGTGCAAGGACAGCATGACAAGGTCCATGAATGAGAGAGTAGGCTCCTGTCAGATACCCTCTCAGTTGATGGCTTGGTCTTGGATTTCTCATCCTCCAGAATTGTAGGATGGCATATGCCTCTGGAGGCATACGTTTCCACTGTTTAAAAGTTACTCAGTTTATAATGCTTCCTTACAGTAGTCTAAGTGGAGTAAGACAGGCTTTTGCACAGAACAGGTTTGTTTTCTTGTCAGTAGCTAGAGAAGAATGATCCACAAGAATGCATTCGATTCTGGGACAAGCATACAGATGTTATTTTCCCTGAACTAGTAGTTTCAGTCTCTCTCTCTCTTTTTTTTCTACAAGAAAAAGACTGTTCGAAGCTTGAAAAATATGAGTCAAGGAGGAGGGATGTTGGCTGTATCCCTCCTGCAGTAATTTGTGGTTATCTCCTCAGTCACATGGTATCATACGATTACCAGTAAGGCCAGAAATGTTTTTTTAAACTAGGAAGGAACATTGCTTTCCTGGATTACACTGGGATTCTTTATGTTGGAAAGAAAAGTGCTGACATCTGATAGGCGACCTCAGTGTGTACTACTCAACAATGCTGGTCAACCTTTTTACCTCACTTCTCTTGGCTGATCTTACTGGAATATATCATGCCAAATCTGCTTCTTTGAGCTTCTGTGTGTTGAGAAAGCCCAGGTCAAGACCTTAGTGGAGTGAAGGTCACTCCAAGGGAATTGTGCTATCTTGGTAGAGGCCAAATGTCCAGTGTAAGAATTATTCTGACAAGTTCTTGGTACCAGACACCCCGCCCCACAAAAGGAAAATGATGACAAAGTCTTTTGGATGGGATGCTGGAAGAGCCTGTGAAGCTGACAGAGATCATCAGCTCCATGATTATGTGATCTGGAATGCCTGCTGCATCTCCTGTGTCCTCTCTGCCTCGCTGACTCCACAGTCCCGCTGCCCTACATTACATGCTTCTGAGCAAGGCTATGACTTTGACAACTTCACAGGCACAAAGAATAAGTATGCACTAGATGTGTTGTGGACGGACAAAATGAAATCCAGAGCAGAGTGTTGGGTTGTAGAATTTACCATCAGATACAAATGGTCCTTTAGTCTGGTAAGGGTCAGATCTAGAATGTCGTGCCTTGATTTAAAACAGTGCTTCTGATCAACCTATATAATATATGTTAGAGTCTTTTCCACCAAGAAAACCCAGGGTCTACTGTTAATAAAATAGTTCACTGGACAAAATAGTCCATTTGGAAACTGAGTCCCTGACCATGTCCTGAGTTGATCCTGTGTCAGTCTACTTAGCTAACACACCTAGTAAGCCCTTACCAACAGTGCTATAAACAGTGAAAGGTATAATGGGCAATGGAGCTAAATGGAAAAAATTGAATGCTTTAACTTGGTACTTCCCACCAAGGCTTTGGAACTGACCTCAGGGTTCAGGATCAGTGGGCTGAGGCCCTGTGATGCTTCCTTCCTTGTAGGATGTGTTAATGTCAGCCTGGAGTATGAAACCTCTGCTTAACTCTAGTAAGAAGTGAGATGTTGGCTTCTCTAACCCTAGCCACCAACAAGCTCCTTGAAATCAGGCAGAGAGGATGTTGGCATCAAGTATACTTTGGCTTCTGACTGTTCTTGTTTGTGGACATGACATTGCAGCAGAGTCAACATGCCACCTTCCTCATGTCATCAAAGATCACCCACAGCTTCTTTGTCACTGAATCACAAATTTGAATTTTATCTCTGAAAATAGATAATTTTCTAATAGCAGCAGAAGCCATATTCAATTCCAGGAAGAGAGAACATCTAATTTGGCTACAGATAATTTCTACTTACTTGCACTTTTCAGCTAATCCCTAAAACCATCAGTCCAGACCCAAAGTTACTTTGTAATCGTGATCACCCAATTTCTACCTTGTTCTTCCCATTCTTGGGCTCTCGTTTTGGCTATATGTTGTTCTGAACCTGATAAATTAAAAGTATATAACCCTGGCCACAAATGGAACTCAGGGGTCTAGTCTCGCTCGAACCTTAAACTCTGACCGTACATGGACACAGAAGGACTTCTGCTCTTATAAGAACCATCATAATTTTTTAAATAAAAATTTAAAATGTGTAAAGACATCAAAAACTAGCATGTGACCCCTATGAACTCACCTGTAAATCTTCAACAATTGTCAGCACATGGCCATTCTTGTTTCATTTATATCTTTATTTGCTATTTTCTTCCCTCTCCAGGATGATTCTGAAGAAAATATAGATTATCATATCCCATCACCCATATCTATTTTAGATGGATTCTCTGAAAATATAAGGACTACATTGAAAAGATTAAAATTTATAACCATTACATAATTATTACATCAAAAACTTAAAAGTTTCTTACGCGTAGATATCTAGTAAATATTTGTGTTTCTTCAGTTGTTTCATATAGAGATATTTCTAATATTTTTTCCTCTAAATAAGTTATTTGATACTTCTTAAATACTTTGTTTCTACTTAGTACATCTATCTCTTTTAATCTCTGGGTTTTCTCTTTGGCATTATTGTTTCTGTATTATTTGGTTGCTATTATAGAAAGTAGTTGCCATCTATTAAGCTCTAAATATAAGCTCATCCTAACCTGTAGTTGTACTCACTGATGTACCACCACAAATTGACCTATAGAAGGAGGGCTATGGTCATGAAGTATGAAAGCCAGGCAGTGGGTGGAAATATCTCTCAGTAGAGCCATTAACTGTCACCAAATAAAGCTCTGCTTTTCAGCTCAAGGAACATACTTCTAGTTGGCCACATAGACCATTAACATGGCCGATTCCATCACGTGTAGGAGTTCAGAGAAGGGAATGAAATTGAGGCATCACTGTAAGGGTAGGAGCAGCATCTAGACAGAGCCCACCTGGAGAGGCAGGACTGAATCTCAGGACAGTGTTCTGTGATGAGCACTTCACTGTTTCTATAAGCATTTAGTTTCTATTTTAATGTTAGAAATTTTAATCATTTGATGGGTATTGGATCAAGTCACAGGAAACAGTATCTTCAACAGTTCTTTATTGCCTTCAGAGGATGGTGCCAAGCTTCCTGGCTGGTTCTCAAGTCTCTGCCCATCACATTCCAGTCCATTTTGACAGCTCTCTCTCTCTCTCTCTCTCTCTCTCTCTCTCCTACTGGAATCTTCCTCAGTCATACTGAGCTCCTTATAGCTTCCCAAACAGGCCACATGCTTTCCTGGTTCCTTGCATATGCTGATATTATTCCCTATTCCTGGGCTGCCCTTCCCACAACCCTGCCTGCACACATGCACTCCAAAATTGGGGACAATAATGCCCTGACTAAATAGGAACCATGAAGCAGCAGCAAGAGGTGGATCAGCTTGAATATCAAGCAAACAAAAGATTTGCTCTAAGTGACATGGAGTTTGGTGTTAGAAACTTCCTGGACACTTAGCTAGTTGGAGGAGATGTGTGAGCCAGTGAAAGTTTCATTCCAACCTGATACACTCACTGTGGTTCACCTCATCTGAAAGAAAATTCCATGGAAACCAGCTGAGCAAAATTAAATGTGCTCATTTCTTAACATAGCTTTCAGATTTAATAGGAGAAAGCATTTGTTTTGGTTTGGATTTCCCTAGTTTTTAGATACCATTTCCTCTCCCAAACTAGGTCATTTGAATTATCTGCTGATAGTTCAAATCTGTAGATAATTTGCTTTTACTCACATTCCTAAGAACTAATTACCTGTACATATAAAATGATGAAATCTCATTATATTTTCTTTTAAAACTCTGACATGCATTTAATTACATTAGTCAATTATTACTGTACATGCCGAGGATTTGCTATTGACCAGCTCGTGCTGGAATATTTACTGCACAGATGTGTTACTTTAATTAAACAAATGTGATTACACACATATCAATTTTTATTTGGTTTCAAAGCCCAGAATCTAAAAGTGATGCAGTTGGCAGAGTCGTGCGGTGCGGTGCTGGCTCCCAGGAACATAGCAAGAGGCACTTTACTGAGGGAATGCAAAGCACCTGCAACTCTGTGAGGGAAACTTCAGCCACAAGTAGGTTTTTGTCAGTGTGTAAGTACCATTGAGTGAACCCAGGAAAGGAATAAACAAACCAGCCCTGAGTCTTCTTTGCACATCTTCAGCTCTCCTCTGTCCTATGCAGAAACGAGGGACTGTGCATTTGGAGAACCTATAGGAGCACTAATCTAAATGCAGAAAGAGAATTGCTTTGGAATTGATGCTTGGTTATCTTTAAGTCCAGGGTAAAGTGCAACAATATTCGAACTTTGGACTGGGTTTCTTTGTTTTCCTTTTATCCACACCCCACAACATACTTCTAAGCCCTGATATTAGGATTGAGAATAATGAGTGTTTCTCACCGTGAAGTCACACCCAAACAATTCTGAAGGACAATACAAAGACTTGGATAGGAAGTATGATTGTGTATTATAAAGAAGAGAAATGTAAAATTCATTATAATGCCAGGTGTAGTGACTATACATGTTGTTACTTAGCAAGTAGTGCAGGGTACTAGGAAGGCTTAAAATCAACCTCCTAGTCCACACATACTGAGCATAGCATGAACTAATTTTGGGTTGGCACCAGCAGGAAGGCAGGAGCTCTGTGGACGTGGCTGCACCCTGTGCCTTCCTTGGTCTCACACCCACTGTGCTGATCCTCAGGGATGTTTCTCTTGGCTACAGCGCTCCAAGAGCCAGGCACAGCAGTCAAGTCAGTGAAGAGTTTTGCTTGGACAGTTTCTAGCTCTGGATAGAGAGGATCTCTGAGCTTGAGATTGGGGAGCAAATGAGGTGGCACATGCCTGGATTGCAGATTTCATCCTAAACATTGAGAACAAAGTGAAAGGCTGATGGCCCCCTCATCATTCCAGGTGCAGAGTGAGTTTGGCTAAAGGAGAAGTAGCTAGTTGTGAAAAGTAAAGAGGGCCATGCTGGAAGGTGAGACAGAGCTGGACACACAGCTCACATGTGTAGCACAAACATATCTTTAACTTCTTAATATCATGATTCCTTGTTTACTGTTAGATGATGGCAAAGCCATATCACAGTGTTTTTACAGGACTTGTGAGCAATTAGGTGTGGTTCCCAGAACTTAGCCAGTTCTCAGAAAACTGTGGTTGGAGAAGGTGGCATTGGTAGTATGGTTGTTGTGGAGTGGTTGGCTATTAGGGAAGGTTATTTTCATTTACTTTGCCTGACCTCTTCCTCCCGTCAGCATGGTGTATGTCACTGGCCCATTCCCATCACAAGAGGAACACCAAGGATGGGTGCATTTGCAGAGTTTTAAAAGAATGAAGATTATATGGTCTAGCTACTTTGAAGTAAACTGTACAAGATCTTTATACTTTTAAAGAGAGAATTTAGAAATCACTCCCAGGTATTGCTGCAAATTAAATGCTCCTTATATTGCATTTCTTTATGGGCATGAATGTTATACATCTTTCCCAGAGATAGGCATTTGAGAAGAACAATATGAGGAGGGCAATGATTGATATAAATTAATAGTGGTGTTTCAGGCATTTCTGTCATGTCAAATGTGACACTGTTGGAACAGAGCCGCCTTCCAGGTAGCTCTTGGATTATTCTCCAAAAGGGGCCAGCATTTTTCCTAAGGATTAGATTTGGACTTTTCAATCCACATGGCTTGAAATACAGATTCTCCTCCTTAATGAGGTTTTGGGATGGCTTCTCCAAGTTCCAAGTTTTTTCCCTTCATCCTGATTAGGATCTAATATTACTTTCTATGTGGGTCATGAAGGAGGAAAGTTAGGGAAGCACTGGTCTAACTACATTAGCTATGTTGTACGATGTAGCTTCAGCCTTAGATTCATCTTAGCATACTAAGTTATTTGAGCTTCAGTATCCTTATAAGCTAAAGTGACATGGTTCTTACCTTGCAGTTTTGTCCTGAAGTTTCACTGAGATCACCCAGTCCAGTGTCTGAAATATTACAGAGGCTATGTATGTTGTATATGTAACTTTTTCTAGGGGGGGGGTGTTGAAATTTTTTTTAAGGTGGGGAGTGAAAGCCAATTCTGTCTTCTCGTTGCTCTCACAGCTTGATAGATGAGGGTTAGGAGGAGCTACACAGATGCTGAGTTTGGCTGCAGTGTGCTCTGGCTTGCTCTACAGTTCCATTTGTTCTCCCAGTCTCATGTGAACACCGCTGCATGGAGTGTCAATAGTGGGGCTAATCCTTGTTCACTTAACTGCCAAAAGGGAAACTGGGGTTTTGCCTGGGTTTAGTCCTGCACCTCAATCCCACTGGGCTCCCAGGTGCTGATCTCATCCTTTTGCCAGGGCCAGTTATAATTAAAGTGAGATCCTTAGGAAGAAACTCATGCACATACACAGCCAAGGTTGGAATTGCTTACTGGAAAACGAGTTCCTCCTCTTTCTGCTCCAGTTCTTCAGCCTTGTGAAGAATGGGGTGGGGGTTGGGGAGAAGAAATGGGACATACACTGTGTGTACTGAGGCAAGGTGATCCGGGACAAGTGACAGACAAGCAGTCACCCTCCCCTGTGGCACATTCTGGAACACCTCAGGTTGGTTGCTCAGGTCACTTGGGTGGGGTCCAGCCCAGAGGAGCTTTCAGCTTCTCCTCCCTTGAGGTGGGTCCTTGTGAACTGAACCCAACACTGTGGGGGTGAAGACTGGGCTGCTGGCCCACTGTACCTCATTATGTATTCCTTCATTGTTTCCTATGCAAATTAAGTTAATGAGAATTAGGAACATAATGGAGCCCATTCACCGTTCTAGTCGCTGGAAAATGGGTTTGACTACCAATTTTCCATTACAGCTGTTTTGTAATTACCGTGGAATACTCTGAATTCTAATGGAGATGCTGAACTGCCTGACAGCCTCTTGACTACTTTTTTTTGGAGGTGGGGGAAAAGGTTAAAAAAAAAAAAAAGGAAACTCAAACTTTATAGCCAAAGGAGAGTGTTGGGTCACAGTGGAGAGCTTCAGGCTCTCTGAAGTCAGCCTGAGTGCCCAGGACTATCATATGCTGCTTTGTCTGGCCTTCAGCCCACCTTTCCCAGCTAGGACACTAATCACAAATATCTCCTCTTTACCTGTTGATAAATTTAGAACGTTTAGGTGTACAGAGATTGTCTTAGCTGCTATGACAAAGTACTGTGGACTTGCGTAGCTTTTAAAAACAGAAATTCGTTTCTCACAGTTCTAGAGGCTGAAAGTTTAAGATTAAGGGCCAGTGGACTCCACTCAGGCCAGGAACTGCTTCCTGATTTGCTGTGACCACACCTGGTGGAAGGATAGGGTCTCTCTGAGGCCTCTTCCCTAGGCCCTGGTCACTGAATCACTACCTGCTTGGTCAGATATAGTCACTCACATGATCTCACTCAGAGTTCCAGTTTTCTGTATTAGTCATTTTTCCTATCAATGGGGCAAAAATACTCCACACTAACAAATTAAGGGAGAGGCTTATTTTGGCTCACAGTTTAGTCCACAACTAGCACCAAGGTAGAAGTGGTATAGTGGAAAGGGTAGTGAAGGAAAGCTGCACAATCTGAGATGGGGAGGGGAAGAGCCTGGAACTAAAATATGTCCTTCTAGATCAGGTCCCCAGTAGGCCATGTGTTCCTGCCGATTCCTCCTCCCAGTGGTACAGTTGCTTAGGACTTCACTGAAGGATGAATCTACTGAGCAATTTAGTACCCATGATTCACTCACTTTCCAAACACATGAGTTTTGTGGGGGACATTTTAGATCTTAATTGTAGCATCTCCTAAAGCCTCTATCCTCAAATGCCATCACACTAGGGTTAGTCTTATCCAAAAATTAGAAGAGAAATGCCTATACAATCTATAGCAGTCCACACTGGCTTTCCTGAATTTATGTACTCATACTAAGTACTAATAACATAATTCTATTTGTAATTTATTAACTCAAAAGCCTAAAGTCTAAAATCTTGTCTAAATAGCTATGACAGGTATATTTGAAGCTTAAAGTATGAGTTATTTTAGGTAGATTTCTTTTCCAGCACTAAACATGTAAAATCAAGTATGTTTCCAAAATACAGTGGCAGGATAGGCATAAAACAGATGATCTCATTCCAAAAGGGAGAAATAGAAGGAAAGAGAGAAATAACAGACCTAGAGCAAGCCCCAAAACCCAACAGGGCAAAATATGTTAAAAATTAAAGCACAATAATTCAATGAAGTAAGAGCTATTAAGAAATGAATTGTGAGTGAAGAAGTTGAGACAAAGGAAAGTGAAAAAAAAAATACTTCTCCAAGGTACAACAGGGGGTCAGACCTCAAGTTTAGATGGTTTCATTCTGCAGAGCACATATGCAATTCTTGAAAAAGATATCATCTATGGGGTGTGTGTGTGTGTGTGTGTGTGTGTGTGTGTGTGTATGAGAGAGAGGACAGAGAGAGAGAGACAGAGGAAGAAGAAGAAGAAGAAGAAGAAGAAGAAGAAGAAGAAGAAGAAGAAGAAGAGGAGGA
>NDGM011200090.1:0-18167 GCA_002564305.1 Octomys mimax | reverse complement strand
TGGCTCAGTGAAATAAGCACTTCCCTGGCAAGCGCAAGGACCTGAGTTCAATCCCTGGTTCCGGAAAAAATAAAATAAAATAAAATTTTTATTTTTAGTACAAGGTCTACAGGGTCTCACTACACATATTGGACTTGTAGTGATCCTCTTGTTTTCAGCCTCCCAAGTACAGGGAGCCAGCCTTATTTTTGACAGCAACTGAAAATCTGAGAACTCCCCAATACCCCATGCAGGTGTGAAAATTTGCTAGAGAGAGTCTGAGAAGATATTGATTCCACACTTCCAGTGCATCACAGGGCCAGGCGCAGGGTAAAATCCATCGTGGCAAGGGGTACAGAGGCCAAAATCAGGCGAGTTTCAAGTGTGAAGTTTGCATTTTCTGCAGGACGCGGTGTGCGCCCAGATGTGATGTGTGACAGTTCACAAGGGCGGCCAGTCTGCAAGGCTCAGGCTGTGAAGGAAGCGTTGCTTGGATGCAGTGCCGAGCAGGCACTGACCCACTGGGAAGCCAAGGTCAAGGCCTCCTGGAGCAGAGGCTCTAACTATACTTCGGTCCTGTCGTCTTCTCCAGACCTCAGAGCTCACCTGGAGCTGCCATCTGCTCCCAGGGGAGGTCGATGCTTTTAGCCTGCAGTTTCTCCGGAAGTCAGAAATGACCCCACAGCCCCTGTCACCCATCACATTGTGAGGATGAGCTCACTTTACAGGAAATTCCTGGGAGAAGGAGCGTTTACCTGACAGAAGTTTTCTGACTTTGAAATACTTGCTGATATATTAAGAGATAGCTTGGGATAGTGACTCAGAACAAAGCATGAAATTTTTATGTTTCTCTATAGTTGCATAACAGTGTGGATGTAATTTTATATGACTTTGGAACATGGTTCTGCTTTGAGATTGGGTCAAGAATAGAGCTTTCTACTTGTGGCATCGTGTCAGTGCTCCAGTTCTCTATTTTGGTGTTTTTTAGATTTATGTTTGTGGAGTAGGACTGCTCAGCCAGTCTGGTTTCATGGCCATGTCCCCAGGCAAACACAGACACTCCTGGCAGTCAGGACATCCCAGGTGATTCCCTAGTAGTGGAGGGCAAGGCGCAGGCTGCCCCTTATTAAGGTGAACTCCTCCCTGTGCGCTGAGCGTCCCTGACCTCCAGCTCTCACGCAGCGCTCCTCTGCTCTGCGCTCCTCTGCTCTGCGCGCATCTGCACACTTCCTGCTCCACAAATGCTGTGCTCCTCCCGGCACTGACCTCGCAAGAGGTGGTGCTTTATCAAATAACCACCATTAAAGAGCAGTGAAAAGGATGCTCAGCCACAAACTCCTCTATTAAATAACAGTATCCAAATCCTGTTTCCATCTGAAAGAAAATTCTGTGCATCTGGGCAATGCTTTTCCACTTGATTATAAGGAACCTCTGCCATGTACCCAGGGCAGGTCTTACAGAGCCCACTGTCCAACCAGACAAGCTGCCTTTCTTAAACTCTTGACCTTTACTCTTCCAGGAAGGAGGCAGAAGCTGTGCGTAAGGCTCTGGTTGAGCTGACTGAGTTTGAGGCGAGGGAGAGTTTCCTGAATGCATTTCCTCACATGAAAAAGGAGCTGGAGGAGGGCATACGCAAGCTCTACAACCTTGCCGAGAAGGTTGACAAGGTGCACAAGGACTGCACCATCACCAAGGTGGTGGCCGGCTCCAGCAGTGCCGTCTCTGGCATCCTCACCATCCTTGGTGTGGCTTTGGCACCTTTGACCGCTGGTGGCAGTCTGGTACTGTCAGCCACTGGGCTGGGGCTGGGAGCAGCGGCTGCTGTGACTGGTGTTTCTGCCAGAATCGTAGACCACTCCTACAAGTCTTCTGCGAAAGCTAAAGCCAAGCGCATGCTGTTGAGCAGAGCGGACCCAATGGAGGAGGTTGTCCCGGGAGTGGCTCAGGCCATGCCCAATGTTGTTTCTGCAACCACTAAGTGTGTGAAAGCCTTCCAAGGCATTGAGAAGATCATCTATGCCATGAAAGTGGGCATATCCAATCCTCAGTTATTAGCTAATGCCAAGCCCCTCATGAATGCTGGCAAAACCTCACTCCAATACGGCAAACAGCTACCAAAAGCCTTTGGAGGCACCACTGTAGCAGTGTCCAGCGTCGCCCGGATCACAGGTGCAGCAACTGCAGGTGTCTTTCTTCTGCTGGATGTGTACAGCCTTGTGCAAGACTCAGTGCATTTGCACAGGGGAGCCAAGACAGAGTCAGCTGCAGAGCTGCGGCAGCAGGCCCAGGATCTGGAGAGGAAGTTGGAGGAGCTCACCCAGGTCCATGAGACTCTGCAGCAGGACCTAAGTGATGCTCTTCTCAAGCAATGCAGAGCTCAGGGGAAAGGTACATTTCAAATGCCTGGACAAAGATAGGAAATGCTGTAGATGTAAAAGAGGGTGATATCAACTCGAGGCGACTTAAAGCGATTCGACCCAGATCTCAGAGAGCTTGTTTCTCTGCTGTTCATACTCTGCCATCTTCCCAGAAATTGAAAGCATCCTGACCTTGCTGCAGCCACCTTGAGTCCTAACTGAGAGCTTCATCCCTCAGAAAACTTTGCCTATTTGCCTGCCTTATTTCTCTCCAAAGTGTAGATAAACAGAACCTTTGTTTAGTATCTGGGATTTGGCTACCAGATCCGAGTCCTATAAGCTCCAGGAATGTGCATGGTTTAGCTGTTATTTTGATGCTAGCATGAGAGAAGCCAGGGACACTTGAGCTTGCACAGTCTCCCTCTGGCAAAGCTTAGGAGGATCCAGCAGTCTTGCTTCCACCCTTGCTTGAGGTTCTGTACACAGACACTCCGTAAAGGTGACACTCTCTAATTCTGCATCTTTTTGCATCTTTCTTTAGTCTGACCACATACTGTGCCTTTGGCACTTGGTTAATTTCTACCTAAGTTTCAGGGAATAACCAGTTAATACTTGTTAAATGAAAACACCAGAGAGAAAGAGCCAGACATCTGAGATATTATCCTGGACAGCAGCCCTCCCAACTGACCGAAAACCTGAGGTTCAGAAAGCCTGATCTCTTGACACCCGCCTGGTTTGTCTCTACACATCTCCAGGTTCCTTCCCATCTTCCTACAATCTGGTTTCATGTCTCCCCCCCCATTAATCACTGCAGCACTGCAGCGCTTGGAGCTGCATTAGAATTTCAACGAAAAGAGGGCCCCGTGCAAGCAGGCACTAACTCTGCTGTCATGATCACTGTCACCATTTTCGAGAAGTCGCAGCCTAAGTCAGGCCCAGCGCTGCCTCCCTGTGCTTGCAGCACTTGAGATGCTGAAGCAGGAGGATTTGTAGCTCAGGGCCAACCTGACTACAGTGAGAAACTTGTCTAAAAAAGACAAAGCAAAAGGAGGGCCAGAGGAGATGGAGATGGAGACAGAGGAGGTAAAGGAAAAGAGGAAGGGAAGTAGGAAGAGGAAAAGGAAGAGAAGGGGGAAATGAGGGGAAGGAAGTACAGAGGGAAGGGGCAGGAGGAGGAGGCGTGGAGGAGAGGAAAGGAGGGAGCAGGAGGTTGTGACTGTGAGACCACGGAAAGGGGAACGTCATGCAGGTGTACACTGGGTAGCAGAGGTGACTGCACTATGAATCTCTATAGTCTCTTGAAGGCAGCAGTTAGTGTTTACAATGTTTGCTTTGACCACCTCTACACGGTGATATCTGTAATGTGAGCAAGGACATCGAGGACAGCAATGTGCAATGTGACAACCACGGTTGAAGACCTTTCATCTTGTCCTTTGAAATGTGTATTGTCTCTCATGTCTCACCTATCATTTTAATGCTCCTTTTAGAATAAATTTTAAAAATAGAAAGTAAAAAGTTTGTGGGAAATTATTAAGGTTTATAAGGTGATGTTTTAATTGTCTGATCGGTATTGCATTCCTATGTCTGGTAATCTCAGCAACAAATTTGATGATAACAATACATAATATAAAAACCTTTGCTAATTTTTTATTCTTATTTGTAATTTTATAACATTGTTCTTGTTTTATATCCCTTTTTGTTCTTACTTGTTTCCATCTTTTTCCTCTTTAAGAGAAAAAATAGTATTAAGAAAGAAGAAGCCCTTTCAGGTCACACCCGCCCACAATTGCCCCGCCCCCTTGCTGGTCAGGCCCCATGGGATGTTCATCCATAAGCCATCCATACATCGATCAATTGATGAGCATAGCGCCACCACGATCAATCGCTTTCCACAACCCCCACCTCTGGACACACGAGATTTTCAGGGACATTTTAGATATAAACAATAACAATTTCTTCTGTTTCAAATTTTTCCTTTTATTAATACAGTGCTTGTTTGCAGTAATGATTACATACTTTGTGCAGCAGTAGCACCCGTGCATAATCTGTCTTCATTATTTTTCACATCGCCTGCCCCTCCTTTTCCTCCCCCTCCCTCCTTCTCACAGTCCCCTTCCCATTTGCAAATATCAATGCACCTCTTTCTTACTCTCTAACTTTTACTTTGCTCTTTATTTGCATTTCAGTTTCTCATGTGGGACATTTATTTATTTATTTATTCTCTGTATTTTTAGTACAAGGTCTACAGGGTCTACAGATCAGACTCATAGTAATTTTCTTGTTTTCAGGCTCCCAAGTGCTGGGATTACAAGTGCTCACAAGACGCCCAGTCTCCATCACCATCTCAGCACGCCCCACAGGCGGGATCGGTATGGCATGCGGGGGTGAAACCAGCCGCTATGCTCTGCTTAAGCAGGCACTTTAGTCTGCTGAGCTGTCAGACAGGCTCTTTTTTTCTTTTCTTTTTCTTTTTCTTTTTTTCTTCATATGGGATATTTAAACTTATGTGTCTAGTTTATGTCACTGAATAGCATGATCTCAAGTTGTATCCATTTTCCTACAAATGACTCAGGAATACCTCTTTTTCCCTCCATGCCCTGGCCAGCACATGTCCTGTGACCTCTGCACTCATTCTGGAGGGAGTCACTTACTTGAGCCCAATACACCAAACCTTGCACAAGATGGTACAGTCCATGAGACAGACCATAGACTGCGCACACAATCCGGGCTCCTGAGGTTGTTGCTCAAGCATTTTCCCTGGCTGTCTAGGGAAAACATGTTCCCTCCTTGTCTCAGGGGAAACAGCCCTCAGCTGCACCTCTGAACCCAGGCTTGCACCGAAGAGGACATGCCTGGGAATCACTAGCCTTGTCTTTCTATGCATTCCAGGCCTAGTGGGAGCTCGTGGCTACCAGTCTTCCCAACATCCTTTGCTCTTCAGCATGACTACAGCACAAGTTCGTTTCCATGACTGATGAAGAACTGAGGAATGGACTTGATTCCAAGGAACATGGGGGAATCATTCTCACTTCTAGCATCATCATCCTTCTTTATCTTCAGTATTTTCTAACTTTCACTGTGGAATATTTTCATCTTGATTAGGTTGATTTCAAGGCATTTGATTTCATTTCTAACTTTGTTTTTTCCCTCTGATAGTTCTAGGAATGTATTGTTTTCCTGATTGATTTGTCAGCTAGCTAATTCCTATTGTTTAGAGTTTGATTTTTCTCAAATTGATAGCATATCCTGCTATTTGTGGAGCTTATTTATCAAATGTAAAGGTGTTTTGGTGGAGTCTTTAAAATCTTCTAAATATAGATTCATATCATCTGCCAATATGGACAATTTGAATTTGACTTTTCTTATATATATTGTTTTTCTTTCTCTTGACTAATGGTTCTGCCTAAAATTTCAAGAACTACGTTGAATTGCAGTGGAACAACTCAACATCTTCACCTGGTTCCTGATTTTACAGTATGTTCTTTTAGCTTTTTTCCACTCAGAATGATGCCTTCTATGGGTTTGTGGTAAATACACTCTATTAGTGTATTTATAACATACACTAATTAATACCACGATTAGGTATAGATTGAGATATAATACCACAATTCCTCTTTCTCTTAGGCATTTCAACATGAGTGGATGGTGAATTCTGTGAAGATTTTTTTCTCCATGAATTGAAATATGATTTTTCCTTAATACTATTTATGTGGTGTGCTATGTATATTGCTTTTCACTTGTGGAACGCTCTGTGTACATGGCCTTCTCTGTAAACAAACTCTAATCTGCATTAACCCCTCCTTTGTTATGATCACTCCCAAAAAATTACTGACCCCTTAGTGCTCAGTTGCATAGCTTTAATCTCATCCCTTTACTCATTCTAATACATATATGCATCTGTCTATGTATGCATCTCTGTCCAGAATATGTACCTGCACCCATTGAGGAGGGGGACTGAGTCAGATCTAACAACAAAGTCGTAGGATCTGCTTGATCTCCTTCAGCTCCTCCTCCAGCTCCGCAGCCTTCTGCCGCAGCTGTTCAGCTAGCGGTGCCTTTGCCCCCTCATACAAATGCCTTGACTCTTTGTAAATGCTGTACCCATTCATCCCAAGGGACACAGTTCCTAAGGCCGCACCTCCTATCCGGGCTCCTGTGGTCATTGACAGGGGTGTACCTGGAAATGCTCTCTGCACCTGCTCAGGCATTTGGGCTAAGAGCCCCCGACGGGTTGGGAAGTGCATGGCATCATGTGCTAAGCCAGGGTTGGCTCTAGCTACCCTAAGAGCACGGATGTTCATCACCAAGTCTTTCATGTTATTGTAGAATTTCACAATTTTCATAACATTTTTTGATACAATATTACCCAAAAGCTTTAGTAATCTCATCAGGTTGTTCTCAGCAATTGACAGGATGCGTTTGGCTTCGGCTTGAGCTGAGGACATATTGGACTCTTCTATGACACTGGTGGTAACACCAGATACAGCAGTCGCTACTCCCAGCGCTTTCCCAGCTGCTGAGAGCAGCAGACTGCCCCCTACTGTGAAGGGTGCTAGAGCCAGGCCAGTGATGCACATGACATCAGAGGCAGCACCCACAGAGCTGGTCACCACATTGGAGATGGTGCAACCTCTGTGCACCTTGTCAACCTCTTCAGCAAGGGCGCGAAGTTTCTGTACACATGACTCAAATTCTGCTTTCACCTCAGGAAACGCTTTCAAAAACTTCTTCCGAGCCATGATGTCTTCCTGGAGCCTTCTTGGGTCCTCCATTATCCTGTTTGCTGTAAACTTCTTCAAATAATCATGCAGCTCCTTTCCTTCATCCCTGCAATAGTAAATGTCTGGTGTTAAAAACAAAACAAAACAAAACACATTTTATCTATTAAGTGGGCTCAGTGGTAACTCTCCTGCTATTTGTTGCATATATTAGTGGAGCTGTACTGTAAATGAAATGGAAATAAATTTTACAGATATATAGAATTTTTCTTTCACTAGTGAACGTGTTTGGTACATGATAGCTAGGGTGTGTGGTACTTGGTGAACTCAAGGGCTGTTGATTAAATTCATATTAAGATCCTCTTTAGAGGCAGATGTTTGATGAGATGCTTTCTCTCTTCAGGTTAACTACCGAGTTTTGGGTAGAATGGGAGCGCTGTGGATGAACAACGAGAAAAGTGCAGCAGTGGAAGGCTTAATCCAGAGACTTAGTATGTAATGAAAAATTAATCTGCCTCAAGGATGTCACTGGTTTCCCTCATTGCTGGCAAGAGTGTTGAAGGAACTTGGAGTCTTTTACTGACTGAGTGTCTGTGTCTGAAGGGAGACTCTGGCTACAGCACCACACAGTTCGACATACCCAGTCTGAAAATCCGATAGCTAAAAATGCTGTGAACTGGAAAGTATCTGAACATGTGGCTGATATCACAGGTAGAAAATTCCACATGTGATTTCATTGTATAGGTCACGGTCAAGACGCAGGATTGCTAAAAATATATAGAATTACTTTCACATTATACAAAAAAGCATCAGTGAATTTTATTTCTCAGGTATGTGTTCTGTCCCAAAGATTTCGTGTCCACAAGGTTTTTTTAAAAAAATACAGAATCTATGATATTATTCATAAAAGTGACTCAGTCTTCACATGGTGATGTTGATGGTGGCTATGGGGTCACTTTTGTCCTGCAGGGGAATAGGACAGTAAAGCAACTAACTTCTGGGATGGGAAGGAGCTTTAGGACAGTGTAGATCCAGTCTCCCAAGACTACAGACGTCAAAGACTGGATTAAAAATGATTCTTTCCATGACCACTATTTAGTCAGGAACTTCTAGGCCTCTTTTCAAATAGTTGTTGATTTGAATTACATTTCTGCCCTGTGCATTTTGGCTTAGCAAGAAAAGTCAGATTAACATGAAGCTCCTGCTCCTCACATCTGTTCAAGTTCTCATCCCTGACTTTGATGTGTTATTCCATGGCCTGCTTTAGCAAAAGCCCCACCAAAACCCTGCTGCCAGGATTCTCCTCTTGTTGTCTCCAGTAGTTGTTAGCTCTCCACTGCCCGTGACTTTTCTTGTTGGTTCTATATCCCAGCTGTCTTTGTTGTGTCCAATCGCTCTCCCCCATTTCCACAATCTTCATATTTACATTCTTTTTCACTGCTTCCACATGTGTCAGAATAATGTTTTATGTCACAAGGTGAGCCCTACTGATAGGTAGCTCTCCATCTGAATTGTCACATATGAAATACAGGACTGCACTGTGTCCTGTAGACATAGATACTACATGTTCAGAATTCTCCAGGGTCTGCCTGACATATCTGTTCCTTCCACTGATTTTTTTTTAACTGTGTCCTTTCCTGGGGACACAATGTGTCTTAACTATTTACAGTGAGTCCTGTAATTCTCTTGGGTCAAAAATCCTGTGGATGCTTGATATGAAAAATGAGAGTGGCCTTAAATAAGACTATAGAAGACTGTGCCCTCAGACTCTAAATTTGGCTAATTCTTGGAAGTTGACATCGAACAACTGAAACTCCAGAACTAGAAGAAACTGTGCATTGTATATGCTCTGCCATCAGCTCTTGACCCATCTGGTTGTCCTTTGCCCTTCCCAACTAAATACCACTGTGTCCCATTGCTTCCACAGCAGAATGGAATCAGAAGACCTGGCTATGCACTGCCTGCACCCTGACTCTGAACCTACCTTACTGCATCTTGACACATCTTATACCACTCGTGACCTGGCACCTCAAATTCAGGATGACTGTCAGATGTCACCTACCTGATAAAAACCTTAGTGACAGGTTCAGATATATGTAACTAAGGCCAGTTTCAAAGTTTCATGAGATTGAGGGTCCCAGATATATGAGTTCTTAAGCCTAAAAAGGACCTGATGATGGGTGAAGCTTTTAAGTCAGAAAGTGGTGAGGTCACTTCTAAATGTTTCATACCAAGAAGATGCCAGCAGTGACCCTGTCCCTTCTGAGCATCCACGCCCCTCAACCTGAGGCCATTGATTGCCAAGGAATAGTAGGGAGGAAATTTCCCTCTGGGAATTTTGAGAAGGCTCATCATCATCCAGGTAACTGCTTGGAGAAGGAATGTACGCCTAGGGGAATCCAGTCCAAAGGGGTGCAGGTTGGCATTGTTCAGGGAGCCATGAAAGATACCTGGACAATCCAGCTTCCTCTGTAAACGTCTTCCAGACTTTATCATGAACCAGCAGTGTCTGGAGGTCCTCTGGACTCATGTTGCCCAGGATCAAGTCATTTAGTAGCTCAATGGAGGCCATGATGTCTAGTTGCAGAGAAAAAGAACCAGGTTAGAAGAGAATATGGTGCAGGGTAAATGGCTAAATGTTCATCTTAGTGAGCAGCTCTCAGATGGGTTTGGGGAGCTTTGTTTTGTTTTTGCATGACTGGGAATTGAACCAATGGTTGTATCTGCACTAGGGAAGAACTTGTCCACTAAGCTATAGCCCTAGGCCATTTCAACTTTCTATTGAGACTAGGTCAACCAAAGTTGGCTGGACTGAGCTTGAATTTATCATCTGTAGCCTCAGCTACCTGAGGAGTTGGACATATAAGTGTGCACCACAATGTTTAGACCAGTGGGATATTTTTGATGATGCCAGTGGTGTTACAAACTAAATTATGTCTCCAAATTTTGGATGATTAAGGCTCAACTCCTTGTCTCCATATTTGGAAGTAGGACCAAAGTAGGAGTAAAGCAGTAAAGTAGTTAAGATTGAAGGAAGTTGTAGAATGATGGCCCAAGTCCATATGACTTGTGTTCATATAAGAACAGAAGAGACATCGAGTTCTCCTTCTCTCTCCTCCTTTCTCTCTCCCTCCCTCTGTCTACCTTCCTGTCTCTTTTCTCCTTCCTGAAAACAAGAATAAATCCCTCACCAGAATCCAAACCTGCCATCTGCCACTTGCTACACACTGATCCATGGCTTTGTTGCCAGAACTATGAGAAAATGGCCATCTTTTGATTAAGCCCCCCAATCTTAGAATCAAAAGGATAAAAAACACAGATTTGTAGAATTGATGGAGAAACTAAAACTAACTGTATGATGTATATAACAAGCAGATTTAACCCAAAAGAAAATTCATAGATTGAAAAAAAATCAAAGATTAGAAATGTATATTCCATGAAATTGGAATCCAAAATGAAGCAAAAGTAATTATTTTATTTTCAGATGAAGTGGATTTCAAGCCAAAAATAATCAGAAGAAGCAAAAAGACATCACTATATATTAAGAGTAAACTCAACAGAGAGAACAGTTATAAACATATGTGCACAAAGCACTAGTGAAATCGTCTTCATAAAGCAAGTATCACTGGATATACAAGATTAGAGAAACATTCGCACTATTATAGTAAGGAACTGCAACACCCCACTGTCCCAAATAAATTAGGTAGGTAAAAAATAGAATCAACAGAAAAACATCAGAGTTGAACCAAACCCTTGAACAATAGACTTAATCGAGTCTTCTGCACAGTGTTCACCCAAAAACAACAGTTTGAGCATTCTTCTCAGTGGCACATAAAATTTTCTTCAACATAGACCATACTCACTAATAAAGTATAAAAATTCAGTAAATACAATAATTATCTTATGCATATTATCAGATCATAGCACAATGAATAGAAGTCTGTGGTAAAGAAGCTATAGAAATATACCAATGCATGGAAATTAAACAACACACCCTTGAATAATTAATGGATCACAGAAGAAATTAAAGGAGAAATTAGCTTCCAGAATCAAACTGTCACACCAGTATAAACCATCATACCAGAATTTATGAAAGCAGCCCAAAGAAAATGTTCATACTTGTAAATGCCCACAGTGGAAAAACACAGTAGCTCAAACAAACGAACAAACCCAGGACAAATTATATAATGTTGTATCAAATGACCTAGAAAAACAAAAACAATAAAATCCAAAGCTAATACAAGGCAGGAAATTATGAAGATCAGAGATGAAATTGAGATTCAAGGAAGCCTCAATGCAAACAATCAATGAACAGAAGAGCTGGTTCTCTGAAAGAATATAAAAACTGTGCGCACTCTTAACTGATCTTATCAAAAGGGAAGAAAGACCCAAATCAATGCAATTACAAATACATAAAAGGTAAAACCATAACAGATACCAAGGGAATACAGAAGATTATTATCAGCTACTTAACAAAGATGTGTTAGTACCGCATGCTGTGCTGGCCCTGTCTCCGGGTGCGCTGAGATGGGGAGGTGAGCATCTTTAATCCCAGCACTTAAGAGGCTGACAACAGGAGGATCACTACGAGTCTGATCTGTGTAGTGAGACCCTATAGATCTTGTACTAATACATTAAAAAAGAAAAAGTCTATGTTGCAATAAGTTAGATAAATTAGAAAGAAATGAGTAGATTTGTAAACACACATGACTTAGTAAAATTGAACCAAAAAGACTTAAACTTCTGAATAATCTAATAACAGGCAGTGAATTTGAAACCACTAATTAAAAATCTGTCACCTTAGAAAAATCCACTGGATCCATCACTGAATTGTATAAGAAATTTAAGGAAAATCTAAATTAATATTCCTCAAACTAGTTAATAAAATTGAAAGTGAGGAAGTATCTACAATGCCATTGCTGGAGGCAAGCATTACCTTGCTTTTAAACCAGATAAGCATCAAGCCAAAAGAAGAACTACAGGGGAACCTCTCTAATGAACACAGACACACAAATACTCCACAGGATGGTGACAAACACAATGCAACACACCATCAAAAACATCATAAATGATGACCGTGTTGTCTTTATCCCAGAGGTGCAAGGATGGCTCAACATACACAAATCAATAAATGTAACGCACCACATAAACAGCAAAGAGGACAAGATAACATAGTAATATCAATAGACACAGAAAAGGCTTTGCCAAATCCAGCATCCATTTGAGATAAAAAGTATCCCTGAAGAGAATAATTATGGAAGGACTCTTTCTCAAGCTGATAAAAGCCACTGATGACAAACCTCCTGCCAACATCGTACTAAATAAGGAAAACCTGCAAGCATTCCTTCTGAAATTAGGAAGGATAAAGGATGTCCACTGTCACTGCCCTTGTTAAATACAGTGCATAAAGCATCAGCCAGAAGTGCTGAGGAAATAGCTCAGCGGCATAAGCACCACACTGGCAAGCACAGGATCCTGATTTGGATCCCTGGTAACAAAAAAAAAAAAAAAAAAAAAAAAAAAAATTAGCTAGAGCAATTAGGCCAAAGAAGAAAATAAAAGGGATTCTTTTGGGTCCTCTTTTCCAAGATGACAAAAAGAAGAAGGAACAATGGTCGTGCCAAAAAGGGCCGCGGTCATGTGCAGCCTATTCACTGCACGAACTGCGTCCAGTGCATACCCAAGAATAAGGCTGTTAAGAAGTTTGTCATTTGGAACATAGTGGAGGCCTCCACCGTCAGGGACATTTCTGAAGCGAGTGTCTTCGACGGTCATGTGCTTCCCAAGCTGTACGTGAAGCTGCATTATTGTGTGAGTTGCGCCATCACAGCAAAGTGGTCAGAAATCGATCTCGTGAAGCCCGCAAGGACCGAACTCCTCCACCCCAATTTAGGCCTGCTGGTGCTGCCCACGACCTCCACCAAAGCCCATGTGAAGGGAGCTGGGTCTTAATGGACTGAAGGAAACTCTCTTGAGAAAGAAATAATAAATTGAATGTTATACCTTAAAAAAATGAAAGGGCTTTATATAGGAAGGATATATTCAAATGACCATTATTTGCAGATGGCATGACCGACTACGTGGAAGAACTTGGAGAATTAATATCCAAATTCAGCAATGCAGCTGGATACGAAATCAACACATGAAAATCAGTAGTGTTATTCTACTCCAATAATAATTAGGAAATTGACCTAATTCACAATAATAGAAGAAAAATTGAATGCTTAGGAAGTAACCTCAGGAAGACAAAGATCTCAGAAACAAATACTACACTACTAAAAGTAATGTACTAAACTACTAGTGTACTTTTAGTAGAGCAAAGAGAACATTACATAATGAAAGATATCCCCAGTTTCTGGAAAAACAGGATCAATATAGTAAAAGTGGCCATAATTCCAAAACTGACATACAAATTTAATGTTATTGCAATAAAAAAATACTAACAACATTTTTAGGCGTATATGCAGGATGTTTTTAATAATTGTACTGCCAATTTCTGCTGGTCTCTAAAAGGAGTACTTAATGCTTACAGTTTTTAAGGCTTTATTCTTATTCTTATTTTTTTCTTTTTAACTTCTTACAACATCTTGTTACTGTTTCTTTTGTTTTTCTTTTAACCATTCTTATACTTTTATATCTGGTAATTCACAACACATTTACATTCTAGCTGCGAGCAGCCAGGCCCCTTTCCTTCCTGGGGACAGTGTGAGTGCCTGCCTAGGCGTGGTGACGGCCGCTGGGCCTCTGGATCTACCTCCTGGATGCAGTCCATGCTTTGGGCATGGCTGGCCACAGGCCTGTGTCTCTGTTCCAAGATCCAAACACCTTAATAAGTTTGTGAAGAAGAGGATGTAGTGTGGTTTGTCCAATGCCCAGCTCTCCATCAGCTGCCTCCAGGGACCTGCCAGAACAAGTCCCCTCTGCATTCCTTCCCCCTGGTTCAACAAGAAGTGCTCTGAGCTGCACTCCACACTCTCTTTCTCTGCCCACAGCCTTTACCCATCCTGGTCTCAAGGACTCGCTCTTGGACCCGTGCAATGAGGCAACACCCCCAGGCCTGGCACAGGGTCTTCTTGGGAGAACCCTAGTATAAAAAATCTGCTCATGATCCCAGTGCTGATGCTTGCACTTTGGTGTTAAATATTTTTAGAAAAGTTCGAAATATGTTTTCCCTCTTTGATCATTCCAGCTACCTTAATTTTGCTTTTGCCTTGTATTTTGCCAGAAATCATTGAAGAAGCCCAAGGACAGCTTCATAAGCTCTGGGTTGTCTTCCACAAGCAATAATTAAATAGTAAAAAAAAGTGGGGGGGATTTTGGAGTCCGGGTCCCAGGACGAACAATCATAAGGAAGTAAATGTGGCAACAAGCCCAGCTTTCTTGACTTGCAGTCTGAGCAATGGGCTCAACTGCATTCCTAGGGTTTGAGCAAAGAGCTTACCTGGGATCCCAGGACTCGGGAATGTGTGGTCTCCTGTTTATCAGCTTGGTCTTGGTAGGGGATTCTGTTCCTGGAGAAACGGAAGGCTCAGGAGTTAGTTAGAGCAAATGGTGGGCACAGGTTCAAAACTTTCTGCATATTAACCTTGGAAGAAATAAACATAGTTACTGCACTGAACTAGGCCAAGCCAAGCCAAGCAGCTTGGTCTTCCCGACCCCGGGTTTCTTTCTTTCTTCTTCTGTCTTCCCTCTACCCTGTTCCTCTCTTTGACAGTTGGACCCCCACAGCCATCATTCAGGCTCCTCCAGCACTGAGTCCCCACTTCTCTGCACTGTCCACATCTCACAGGAAGCACACCCTCTCCCTTTTCATTCCCTCCCCACACACCTGCAGAGGCCAGGAGCTGGCCAGCGGGTACAAGCTGGCCAGCCAAGTGCTCTGCATCCTTTCCAGGACACTGGACAAGCCCATCTGCTCTTAAGGCTTCAGTTTCTCCTCAGGGCCCCGAACTGAAAGGTGCTCAGACACAGAGCAGGTGGGCAAGACCGCCTCTGTTCGGTTCATAACACCAGAGAAATGTTTTGTCCCTTAGGCCCCAGTAGCACACCACTGAGGCCATTTTCAGGTTCCCTGATCTCCTGTACCATCATTGATTTACTACAGTTTCCCAGAGAAGTAGCTGACCCATCCACCCTCTCCTGTGTCACATGTTCTGCTCTCCACCAGGAGCTGAGCCACCACAAGAAGCTTTGTGACCCATCGGAGCAGACCCCACCACTCTCCTCCATTTAGAATATATGGGAGAGATTCAGTGAGATACAATCTTGGGTGTAAATTCACGCTCTTGTGCTCAAGGGTGTGACCTTGGTCTATTCACTAATGTCTCCCAGCTCATCTATGAAATGGGGACAATAACCCTTTTCTAACAAAAAGATCCTGATACTGAAGACATAGAGGAATCCACAACTTACCAAAGAATCCTCCTGGGGCTGATTCTGTGAGTKTYGACACAACCCAGCTGGCCCAGCTGCTCTTTGCTATGTGGAGCCAGAGACAGCAGGCTAAATAGTCCCATGCATGTAAAAGGGAAACTGAAAGTGGATTTCCAAGTATTTGTCATCCCCCTCCCTGCATAGCACTCCGAGGTGTAAAATCAGCCCACATATTCTAGGTCATTCTCAGCCAAGATAACCTCAGATGGAGGATCACTGTGGTCTTCAGGAAAAATGATCAGGGATGGGCCAAGGGTGGGGCCCTCTTAGGCATCGCTCCCTGATACCTTGGCCTTGGCTCTGAACACCCAGCCTCACTGTTCCCCATGCTCATCACTGGGGGCTCTCTCCTGCCCTTCACACTTACTGCATCCTTTTTCTATGGTCTAGGTCTAGATGTCCCTCCTCCAGGGCCTTTTACAGTCATCGGGTTCTTACAGGTGCTGAATCTAGAGTGTGTGGTTGATTTGCAGTGCAATTCTGGGGTGAAGTGTTCTGGAACTCAGGGTGGGTGATTTCTGAATCAGTCTACTGAATAGATTGACGCAACCTTAAACTGGAAACCATATAAGGGACAGAAAGAGGCCTATCTTGTTCATCCTTTCATTGCTTTGCTACTTTCTGTTTGCCACGACCATCTTCCTCTGCCCGGCCACACAACCTAGGGCCAGCAAACTATCACCAAAACCAGTACAAACTGTGAACTAAATAGTTCCCCCTTTACTTTTGTGAGTTGGGTATTTTATCTTACAATGAGAGAAAAGTAACTAAGACAAAGTTTGGTACCAGAAAGGGGGGATTGTTGCTGTGAGTATACTTGGCCATTTGAGTCAGAAGCCTTTGGGAATGGCTTGTGCAAAGACCTTGGAAACATCTGCAGATGCTGGCTGAAAAAGCAGATTTGGAGCCCCTTAGACCATATTGTATGGTAGAATCTGGTCAGAGCTCAGAAGACCAGAAAACTGTTAGAAATCCTACTAGTAGACCAGGTTGAGCGCTTTCTCTTGGAAAGCACTGCATTGGTTGTTGAACTCCAGAACATGTATGTTATGGGTCGCAGAAAGCTTTTCTGTACTTTGCTCATGTGCAGAAACTTTGCCTCAGACTAAGTTAAGGGGTGGCAGACTAGTTAGTCTGGCAGGAGAAATTTCAAGGCCATCTAATTGGCTACTGTTGGGAGCTACTGTTGGCATGACTACTGTTGGGAGCTTTTAGCCAGATTTATATTGAGAATCAAGAGGAAAGACTCTAATAGAATGATTCAGAACATTGTGAGTGTAGCCATACAGGAAACTCCAGTAAAGTTGTGGCCTTCTAAATGGAACATCGGAGCAAGGGAAGTGCCTGGGACTTGGCAACCAGTGTGGCCAGAGGAACACAGGGTAGTTCCCCTCTAACAAGGGAAAACATTCTGCACACAAAATGTTAACTTACAAGTTGTTCTGTTATATAAATATAGACTTTGCTCCTATGATCTGAAGTACAAAATCAATAGTTACAGCAGATTGTCACTTTCTGAATTTTGCTCGATTTTATTACTGTAGCTAACATGTCGTATCTGTAAGCACTTGTTCTCCTTGGGTGACAATATTGGGAAGCTCTGGGGTAATGACCTTGCTGTGCAGCGTACACCTAAAGTTTGGGGGATGGAGCCACACAGAAACCAACATCCCACTCTCAATTAATTGGGAAGGTAGGATCTTGGGAGAAACACAAACCACAAATCTTTGACACACGGAAGAGATCTCTGAAGAACACACCATTCTTAGAGAAGCCTTGATAGTCGTTATATAGCTACTTAATACCGAAACTTAATATATAATTCATAACAGATAACATAGGACAAAGTTCACGAATATAAAGAAAAGGCTGTTCTACTTCTCATAATCAGCAAGGTGAAGGACAATGCCTGGTGGCAAGCTGCCAGGGACATAATAATCCTGTTTCTGTTCTAAGAAGTGTCCTTAAAGACCAGAAGAGGAAATCTTTTGTACTTCGAAGTCTTAAGATAACTGGATTAAGTGACTGATCACAACCTCTTGATTTAGAGGGTCTCTTGTGCCTTGTTCTTTGCCCACAATTCATACTTTCTCAGCTTCTCAATAAATATGCAGTGCATGCTCAGTTTGGGCTCAGGCAAACAAGACTGCTGAATCCCCTTTAGCTGATTACATTCAGCTTTGCTGTCATTCTGCTTGCTGCCTGATTGATCTGCAACACAAACAGAGAAGTACCATCAGACAAGTCACAATAAAAATTTCTTTTTCAAACAGAAAGTCGGGGGCATCCGGCTCAGGTCCCCCTCCTGTCCCTCTCTTGGACAGGAGCTTTCTTTCAATAGATATATTGTGCTCATAACCTCCATTGGTTCCTAAAATTCATTCTTTGGTTTTAGAGAACAGGAACTCGTGCAGGTCAGGTCGGGAGGTTGTTTTTCCCTATGTCATGTGGAGGTTCCCTATATGGCTTGGAGGTCACCCACCTGAGACCAGTTTTTCTCCCTGTATCATTTCGGAGTTTCTCACCGAGATCGTTGGACAGAGGTATGAGTTTGCTTCTCTTCCATAAATTCTGAATTGGGACTTGCTTAGGTAACAAATTTGTGTTTCAAATGTTAATCCATTGCTCATAATTGTTCATGCTTTGCCTCATACAGTTTTGCTTCACATAGTACTGTTAA
>NDGM011200089.1:0-11777 GCA_002564305.1 Octomys mimax | reverse complement strand
GCTCTGCAAAAGATACGGATCCAAGTTCACATTTTCCTCCCACTTCGTATTGCTGAGCCTGGGTAAGCCACTGTTGTCTCTGAACTTCAAACCCCTCATGAATAAAATAAAGATACTGGATAAGGGATGCCCAACAGCCAACTCTCTAGCTGCATATGTTATGAGTTCCTAGTTACTAACTGTCCTAGCAGCTTGTCTTACTCAGTGACAGGCTTGAATCTTTAAGCATTTTTTCTGAGGTCATCTTCAAGGGAAATAGTTCCATGATCTTAATGTCATTGCTTCTGAAGTTGACACAGTGAGTGCAGATTGTGCAGAAATCTTACATTCAAGTCAGGGTGGGCCTTCCCAAAACAACTATATTTCCCCAGTATTGGGATTTTAGTTCTATTTTTAAAAGGAACACTAATTCAAACCCAATTTGATCCAGTGTGTAAAAGTTTCAACTGATGCTGTCTGAGGAAAAGAATAGGAATTAGCAGATTCTCTTAAGGTGCTTATAATTAAAAGAATGTTGGCATATAAAATAATAAGAAGGGATAACAGATATTAAAATTTTAATTGAAATTGCTCAACAGGAAAGATGTAAGGAATACATAATTAGTAGTAATTGGCCAGATAGAGAAGAAACTGAAGTTAGATGAAATTCCTAAGAAAGGTCCAGGAAAGGGTTCTTAGAAGGTCATGATGATGGACTGCGCAGGAAGACGGACTCATTCTCTTGTAACCTATCATGTTCTTTATGCCACTGAGGGCCTGGATAAATACTTACTGATGTAAGATCCAGAGCTTTGTCAGGCAGCCTACTCCATTTTCAACCAGCAGTTACAATACAAAGTTTGCCTCAACTTGATGTAAGGTTGATTTTCATGTTCTCCAATTTCCTGTCCTGTCATCTCCTCTGAAGTTCCAAACACCACATAGAATCCTACCTCCTAACGAGCTCTCAGAAGGTGGTTACAGACAGGGTCAGCCCAACTTGAATCTCCACCCAGTTGGCTATCACTACTTTGTTCTACCATTTGTCTATCCCACATAAATTTGTCTATGTGTGCCACTGCAAACCCCAATAACTATCCCTCTCCCTGCTTGAAAATGAGCCCATTCAACTAAGCCTCCTCAAATTCAGTTGAGTAAGCCAGGAGTAGGAAAGATTGTCAGGAATAATATTTTAAGGAGATTCTAAAAAGACATTTATCATATTACTGCTATAGAAAATATCACAATGCAACAGTAGGAAGAAATCCATGATGAAAAGTATAGATTCCAACATAAAAGCATCCCTAAAGGAAAACTGCTAGAAGATTTCATTTAAGATAAATTCCCGGAATGAAAGAAGGTTGGAAGAATGAAATTACATGTATCAATTCCCTATGACAATTGTTTTTATTATGCATTGAAAACATATACTAATTAAAAAGTGAGAAAACAGCAGCATTAGAAATTAGAAAGTGGAGAATTTAGGAAGAAATAAAGTAATTAAGGAATTGAGACCAGTGGAAGGTGGACATTCTAGAAATGAGAAGGGCGTATAGGATTCAGGGAGATAGGGTGGGAGGTAAGAGGGAAGAAAAATTAATCCAAATGCAATATGATGATAGGATTGTCATGTACTGATTCCCCAAGATGAGGGTAATTACTGAGTAACACCAACACATCTTAATAAAAAAAGAAAGGACATGTTGGAAAACTGTCTGACATATAAAGAAACTAAGAAAGAAAACGCTGATTCCAAATAAAGGAAAAGAAGAGGAAGGGAGGGGAGGGCAGAACGGGGGAGGAAGAGAAGTGAGCTGTGATCTATAGGCAAGAGAGCACATCCTAGGATAAGGTGTACTGGCCTTCACACTGTCTGCCTAAGACCACTACTGAGAGAATACATACAACACAACCACATGGCATCCAAGATGTGCTTCAAATCCAGCCACAAAAGCCATGTGAGCTGGAACAGTGACTCACTGAGCAGTCACTGTGCTGCTTCAGCCTTGCACTGCTGGAGGAACCAGTCCTAAATGTCACTTGGAGAGGACCCAAGGTTCCCGTGCCCCAGTAAGATGCCAAATCATCAAAAGAAACATGCCCAAAGCTGTTCCAATGTTATGCTGCGATGTCCTGTAGGCACAAGGTGCATTCTGAAGGGGTACAAAAGCTAAGGAAGCAGGGCCATAAACACCACTTGCACCTGCTAACAGTTTCACCCTTTCTGTGCTTCCTGAGTCTCTCCCAGCTCCTCCCTGCCTCATGCTAAGGAGAAGACATACCTGAGCTCAACTTACACGTGGCACCTTTACATTTCTCTAATCTGCTAAGCTGAAGGGACCTCAAATTGTGTATTATCTGAGAAATTCTGGAAACAAGCTAATTACAAGATAAATCATTAACCAAACTTACCTTGCAAACTTAATTCATGGAGAAGAATGATATTTGGAAAGCAAAAGATTTTAGCCACAAATCTTCGGGCCAAAGATTGAGAGTGAACAACAGTCTAATAAAGGCTTCCCAACCTTCTGAGTGGGACAGGAAGGCATCTCTTTAGAGATAGGGCTGTGGGTGCTAGCAAAAAAAAAAAAAAAAAAAAAAAAAAAGCTATTCTCATATATATGAGACTCTGCAAGACACAGAGCTCAGCAGAACAAGGGTGCGGCCCAGGTGCCACAAAGTGACATTGATTAGCATGGAAGGACATTGTAGCTTTTCAAGTCACCTTGCTCTACCCTAACCCCCTGGGAGCAAGATATGTTCAGAGTTCCAGCAGACATCACTTTTGTAGCACTTGTGTCTCTTGATGGGAGCTGGTAGGGGTGGCAGAGAGGGATCAACAGATAAATTCAGAAGCAGAGGATCAAAACTAGGGCTGGAGATGGAGCAGTAGACTATGGTGGCAAGCACATGATGAACGCGGCTGAGTGACAGAAACGCTGTTGGAGCACTTCCAGTACTCTCTATGAAAGACTTTCCTGTGGGCAGGACACAGGACAAACAGGAAGGACCAGGAGAGTGCCCAGCATCTAACCACCACTGTAATCACTTTTGTTCCTAGAGCCTACTGAACTCAAAAGCCTGTTTAGACATCATTCTACTTATCTATGGTATTTTTATGAAACTTACAATAAATAATTCCTTAGAGAAAAAAAATATATATAATAAAAGGCAAAGATGAACAGAATAGAAAGCGTGGAGCAGCAATTTATATGCAGCATGCAATATGAAGATGATAATCAAAATAGAAGAACCTAGAATTTGAAGGTTCTATGTATCCAGGCTTGTACAGATTGTTATGTGGGCCTGGTTCCTCTACATCTTGCCTGTTACCATTGTAGGTAATTACATATAATGCACTGCTATTCAGCAGGCATTTAACTTACTCATCTCTGAAGCATGGCCACTAAAGTCAGCTCTGAAGGAATAAGCAGTTAAATACCAGATGAGACCCTGAAGTCATCCAGTCCCCATTTTAATGCAGAAAATGTGCAACTCCCCTTTCTAAGCTTCAAAGCCCAAATATGCATGCAGTAAGTTCTAAAGAAATCTAAGAAAAAGAATGCAAATAAACCATGTGATGAAAGGTAACTTCTGCTTTGACAGGGCATGCCCTGGACTGGAAAGTCTGAGGCCATGATTCACTTTCTCTTCTCTTAATGCCAAGAGGCAGGTCAGGTACCACTGGTTCCCTCTTCTTTCCTCAAGGAGGAGAAATAATGGTACAAGGAGGAAAGAGGGCACTCTGTTCTCTTGCACTGACTCACTTGAATTTATCACCCCTCTGTGCTTCTTTTTCATGGCCTTCTGTGAATATTTTCGACTCTCAGCACTGGCATGGTATGTAACTACCCAGCTACCATCTTATTTAAAAGTCCCTGTGGTGAAGGATCTAACGACCTTCTTGGCAGGAAAGGCCAGGGCTGACTTTGTGCCCTAACTCCATTTGTCTTTCACTCAACTTCTTGCTACTGAATTTCTCCTGGATTTTTGTTTGCTTTTTTTTTTTATTGTTACTAAAATCATCCATACTGTTTGTTTAAAGAGAAAAGACCATATTATTTGTTTAAAGGAAGAAGACGTGAGTCCTTCCCATTTTAGTCTAGGTAACTGTTTTCTTTCTTATCGAATAGAGGCAATGCTTTAAATGATGCATTAGGCAGAGCCCCAAATTATAAAATAGGAAAAAGAGAAATGAGGTTATCTGAGGACTTGGGGGAGGGCTTGTATGGGGACTATGCTGGGCCTAGACCACAAGAGACAGACATTTCCCCTTCCTACCTGAGTACATACTTCCATACCATTTGAGAATAAGATCTGGCTATATCAATTTACAATAGCACTTATATAGTGGCTGACCTACTGTGAAAACTTGAGTTTAGAAGCTTAACTAAATCTACACTCTATGGTGTACAGGCTCCACCCTAGAGTGACTCATCACTTAAAGGATGGAAAGGGGAATTGAGGAAGGACGGAGCGGTTCATTTTCTTCAGAGGAGGTCTGGTTTTTGCCACCAGCTTGGATGTCATCTCCTGGCTTCTAGCACAGATTCTTTGGCCTGCGCCTTGGATCCTCCAGGCTCCTGATGTAGGCTCATCAGCCTTCCATCGCAGACCCATCAGCCTCCTTATATAGACTCACATGGACACCGCAGTGAGCTCCAGACCTGGGCCTGAAGCCTTCAGCCACCAGTGCGCAGACGCCCTCTGTATGCTTCCTCTTCCAACCTTGTGGCTGACCATCGCAAGCCAGCCTTGTGCTCTCTTATACATTTGTGCGTCTTGGGTGTGATATCTGTTCCTCTAGTAAAACCTTGACTGATACAGCTTATTGTCTTTAAAAAGTAGTTGAAAGTTTTCTACTTGAAAAAAAAGTGAGCGTGCATGTTTCACGAGTGAGCTATGAATAAGATAAGGTTGTCACTTATCTTTTGTTCCCAGACTATTAAAACATACTGTAATTTAACCCAAATAATATTCATTCCCTAGAAAAACTCTGTAAAGGACAGTTTTGGTTTGATTTTCTTTAAACATCCTAGAATTGCATAAAATTTAGCCTTCACCTATTCAAGCTGTTTCTAGAGAATTCTGCAGGTCCAATGCTGGTAAAGTTTTAATTTCCACTAAGATCTGCTATGGAAGACTTAAGATAAGATTCTGAGGCCTTTTTCCCTGGTGAAGGCTTAGGGTAGCCAAGAAGCAGAGTATTGAGAGCCTTAGATGTGAAAGAAATTGTAAGCTCTAAAAAAAGCCAATTTGTAGGCTGGTCAGATAGCTCAGAGAACTATAGAGCCTGCTTAGGTAGATGCAGGGGCTGGGGTTCGATTCCTAGAGTGCCGTGCCAGCTCTGCCTGCGGGGTGCCCTGATATAGCAATTGAAACAGTGCGTGGTGATACACACCTGGAATCCCAGAGCCTAGGAGGATGGAAACAGGAGAATCACTACAAGTCCAATCTGTGTAGTGAGACCCTGTAGACCCTATGCTAAATACAAAAAGAATAGAATAAAATAAAGCCAATTTGGAAGCAATTGTTATTCATCTTAGTCTAAAATACACTACAATTCTCTGCTTTGTCTCTCTTTTTTTAATACATTTGGAAGGAGGATACTGGTGACATGTAGACCAATATATAACAGCCAGATAAAGCTCTCCTTCCACGATAGGAAAAGGTTCTCTACACAAAGTCTTTGCATGAAATCAAATGAACACAAGAGGGAATGGTGGTTATTTATGCCAATCTCTATACCACTGCCCCATCAGGACACCCCTTATTACAGAGTGCTACAGAAAGGAGTCTTCGGAAAATACACACTTGCCTTGCTCTGAAAGTTTACCATGCAAACCAACTTTTAAAAATGCTTACTGGAATAAAACCGCTGCGAGTGTTACTGCACTTGACTTACAGATGGACACCTGACTCTTTTTTAGATGAGATTATGAAGACACACTCTCTTCCTTCAAAGACATCAGAAGTGCACCTGCAGAAGGACCGGAGCTACAGCCAGAGGAGGATCCATCCCTCAGAGCCCAATATTTAGCACATGATCTGCCTCAGGCTAATCAATGATGTCAAATGGAACCATGCTTCCTGAAGCCACTGCTGATTTATTGGTGGGCCTTATGTCCTATTGGAATACATCCAGAAAGTAAGCCACCTACTTCTTTCACTTCATAAGTATTTATTGAGTGCCTGTTATGGTGCAAGATCAACTGCATCTTTTGAGAGTAAGGAGAGAGGGTTCTACCAGATAAAATAGAAGAACATCCCCAAAGTGGTCATTTTAGTGAACCTGTCACATTCTTGGTTTGGTCTTAGCACAAAGAAGTTCAAAAATAATGCTAATTCCTTTGATTTTCATTGGTCAGTGCTGAGTCCCAGAAATAAAGCTCCACAAACAACTGACATATAAGCCAGTGGGGAAAATAACTGCCAAGCAGACCAGAGAGTGAGGAAATACACCCCAAATAGCATGCCTTCAGATTGATATGGGCATAGTTGCATAAGCTCACCATCGTACCCCTCTGACTTTGGTCTCCTCTGGTAAAATAGCAATTAGAACTTTCTGTACAGAGTGGTTGCTATTTAGTAAAATTGCCTCATATCATGCTTATAAGCCTATAATTCAGTATATATAGCCATGTACCCTGAGGTAGCAGGTATACGATGCACTAGAAAATGCAGTTAGTGCATAAAATATCTTCAGGATATTTTGGAGTCAAAGAGAGTGAAACAGGAGGGATAAACTCTGTTGGCACTGGAAGGTGGCTTCATGATTCACCAGGCCAGGATCTGTCACAGCGGACAGGTCCTGTCAGGTGAGCAGGCTGACTCCTCGCAGGTTTCCTGCTAAAACTCACCTCTTTCGAAGCTTCCTTAGCTTTCCAGTACCCTTATGAGTGACAGCTTCACTCAAAATATCTCCAGAAAGCCAATGATAATGAATCACTAAGGGCATACCATGTGCTAGGTGATTTTCTTTTTTTTTTCTTTCTTTCTTTTTTTTTTTTTCTTTTTAATATATTTAGTACAGGGTCTACAGGGTCTCACTACATAGATGAGACTCACAGTGATTCTGCTGTTTTCAGCCTCCAAAGCACTAGGGTTACAGGGGCGCTCCACCACGCCCAGTTTCAATCACCATCTCAGTGCACCCTGGGGACAGGACTGGCATAGCCCATTGGGGATCAAACCCCTACTGCTGGGCTTTGCCTAAGCAGGCGCTTTAGTTCGCTGAGCTATCTGGCCAGCCCTTAGGTGAGTTTCTTCTACCAAAGACCTAGTCCTCCTCTAACATGAATTTGCATCTGCTTTCTTTAATCTCTTTGGTATTGGTAACATGCAGGCAATGTGACAAGTCAGCTAAATTGAAACTACATCTCCTGGAATTTTCAAATTCTCATGCATGCAACATCTACTACCAAACACATCTTTCCTGGGAGCTGGAACCAAAAGTCAAATAGTTGCTACAAATGAGAGCTCAGTCAATGTAACAAATCAAAATCATTTATTTTTATTTTGTAAAACTTTTCCTTGACACTAATTCTTATACTATATAATGGTTGATTATTCACTTCAGTGGTTTTCAGTATATTTAAAAGAGTGCTACACCCATAATTTCAATCAGACTGCATAAATGTTTCATACTTTCCCAAACTGCTATACCTATGAAGAGCCACTCTCCATTTTGCCTCTTCTTATGTCTTACTTTTGGTCTTAATAAATTTTGCACACCTGTATATTTCCAAAGAATGGTATGCAGTTTCTTGTGCCTCCTTTGATTCTCCACGTTTTCAAAACTCAATCATGCTGTGGCATATATCAGTCAGAACATCACATTTTATTATAACAACAATATTGTACAACACAGATACACCATATTTTCTTTATTCATCAGATGGTGGGCACTTGGATCATTTCCAGTGGGAGACACTTACGAACAATGCGGCTGTGAACACTCATGCATAGGTTTTTGTTGGCTGACATTTTCAATTCTCTTGAGTACATAGGTAGAGATAAAATTGCTGAGCTTTACGGTCACTCTGCCAAACCATTTTCTACACTGGCAGTCTCAGTTCACATCTTACCTGCAGTATAAGTGCCTCCAGTATCTCCACATCTTCAACGTTTGCTATCATCTCTTTTTATTGTTATAGCCAGCCCCAGGGATGTGTAGGGCATCTGATTCTTCCTACCTTCCCTTCTACAAAGATTCTAGGCATGCATAATGAAGGATACTATTTCTACTGTCTTTGGGGAAAGTTTTCTGTTGTCTTTTTCTTTCACCTTGAAATTTACAATTAGAACAGCAAATTTGATAATCATTAAACTTTGTTAGCACAAAGCTGTATAATGAGGAAATTCTTTCAATGTAGTATACAGTTCCTTTCAAAAGACACAAAGAAGATGAGTCTCACTCACAGTATCTACAGTACATGATGGGTACCTAGCACACAGAAGTAGGCCTCTAAGGCATGGCTTTTCCTGTTCAATTTCTAGATGCGGATCTTGAGATTCAAAGAAAGAAGTTGGCAAACTCATGATGGTCCCATTTGTAAATCACAGAGTTCTGACCTGTGAGTGGTGCTCTTTGTCCTGCAATCTGAAACACAGCCTGAAGCTAATTAAAAGAAAGGATGACATTCAACACAGAAAAAATGTACGAGGGCAAAAGAGAAGATGGCATCTTATCCTAGTTCTTTCAGAACATAGTTTTATCCAAAACCTATAAAGTCACACATCAAAACAGTGAGGCCAGAGGTTAGAGAGATATCTCAGCAGACTAAGTGCCTGCTTAGACAAGCGCAAGGATAGGGGTTTGATCCCTGGTCCTGCATGCCATGCCGGCCCCACCCCCTGTGCATGCTGAGCAGGTGACCAAGTCCAGCAGTGGAGGCAACACCTGTAATCCCAGCACTGGGGAGGATAAAAATAGGAGGATCACTATGGATCCAAGCTGCATAGTGAGACCCTGTACCAAATACATAAAATGGGGGGGGGGGAAAGAGTGAGACTGGTGCCAAGATATTTCTTATTACCCCCACCTCAGTGGTTTATATGTACCATCTTTTATAGTAAGAGAACTGTCTAGAAAATGTCTACACCTCCATCCTACATAAGCATTAAGAAAGCAATTAATATTCAAAACTATTCCATTACATATTTAAATATACAAAGTATATTTTAATATACAAAGTGTATTTAACAAAGAAAACTAATGTGGGATAGTTACTTTAATCATGAAATGAGAGCTTTAGTGGTGATAGCTTTACAGCACTGTGAACATACCACTGAATTATGCACCTCTAAAATAGTTAAAACAGCTAATTTATTTTTGGTGGTACCAGGGATCGAACTCAGGACCTTGTGCTAGACAGGCAAGCACTTATTCCACTGAGCTATCTCCCCAGCTCCAAAACAGCTAAATTTTGTCATATTTTTGAACACAATATTTTAAAAAGTGTAGGGGTTGAAAAACAAACGAGAGCCTCTTTCATATGATAGGCATAAGCTCCAATCTTTCATGACTGGGCAGGGCCATGAGGGAATTACAATGAGATTACAGTGCACTGGAAGGAGAACCCTATCAGCTTCAGGAATGTGCTGCACATGATTCTGGACCCCTCTTCTCAATCCTCAAGCAAAAAGAAACTTAGGAAATGGATCCTTAGAGCAGAAAAATGACTTAGTTAAAAAGCAAACAGTGAATGGTAATCACCTCAACACAAGAAGTTTCCGCTTAGAATGCTACACCTTGACTAAGCAAAGCACAACTGAGAGAGGACAAAATTCTGTGTTAGTAGTGCTGCATCTCATTGTTGATTCTTCGTTTCACAAACCATGAGCTAATAAAAGGTCAGGATAGACTCTGGGAAATCTGTGAGTAGTCATGAATGGGGAAACTGTGTCGTAGACAAAGTCCCATTAGTCCATGGTCGTGTCGCCTTTATGTTCTTCATATACAAGAGATCATCAATGTACAGGTAGGTAAAAGGTTATTAAGTAAAAAGGTTAAGTGGTAAAGTACAAATTGAAGCTATTTGAGAATAAAAATGCAGCACAACTGTGAAAGCTGAGCTGTACACATTCCATATGCTTCATTTTCCTGGCTAGATGCCAAATGGAGACAACTGAAGCCCTTAGACATGAGAAGCCAAGACTTAGAAACATCACAAATAATAATAACTAATAATAATAATAATAATGTGCAGCTAGATTTGGTGTCACAGACCTGCCTGTAATCCTAGCTGCAGCTTCACTGCTTGTTGGCTGAGGAGGATCACAAGGTCAGGCCTGGCCTGGCCAATTGCACTGTCCAGCTTGTGCATTCCTGGGAACCGTACCTGATGTCTACCATGTAAGGAGAGATAAGAGCTCAGCACTTCACCAGCTGGATCCAAGTGAGAAACATCATGGTAGGGGGGCCTATAAGAGCCAAGCTGCTCAACCTACTGCAGCCAGAAAACGTAGCACAGGAAAACAACAGCATCAAAAAGAAAGGGCGAGGCCCAGCCACAGGCCCCAAAGTCACCTCTCCCTGACTCATTTCAGACATGCGCTCTGCTGCTCTCCTGAGCAGCTCCCAAGCCACGTAAGGTGCTGATGAAGCTTACCTGTCCCAACACAGTGAAGGCCTTCAAGATCCCAGTTTTGTGGGATGTCAGTCCCCAGTGTCAATCAATCAATCAATCTGAGGGTGTAGCTCAGTGTGAAGGCCCTGGGTTCAAACCCTGGCACCATAAGAAAAAAAAAATTTTCTTACCAAGTGGTTTAATAAAAAAGAGCAAGGAACTTAGTTACTTTTTGTAAGAAGTTCTTTCTTGGTTACTTTTTGCTTATTTCTGGGACAAATATCCAACACCCAAAATTAAGGAAGGAAGGGTTTATTTAGCTCACATTCAGTCCATATTTGGCTGGCTCCAAGGTACTTGGCAGAGGGCAGCAGTTCATGGAAGTGGAAAACAGCAAAGAGCAAAGGGAGGAGCCACAGCTGCAGCAGCACAGCACGACAAAGGCAGAGAGAGAGCAAGTCTCTCTCCCTTCCTTATATTGGATTCAGGCTCTCTGCCCCAGGCTGGGTGTAGCACACACACTCATAAGCCCAGCATTGGATCATGAATTAATCACAACCTGCACAAGTCCACCCTAAGACTGCATGAGGCTTTGTGGGGCCAACTAGACACAACCATAACAGCTCTAAAGGGAAGGGCTCTGGTCCACACTTATGCTTACTATCCAGCAAATCACTCCAGCAGATGCTATTTCTCCCCTCTCAGTGCTCCTTCCATGGGTCCCAGGTACTGGTCTTCTTTTGTCCGAAGGGTTCTTGATTCAGGTTAGGGACCTCAAAACCCTAGTATATGAGTTTATTTGGCCATACTCTGATTGGTATATGTAGCTGGCTTTTACTAATGCACTCAGTTTCTTTGTATTTCACACCAACACTTCAAATGTGGGCAACATCTGCAAACTCCAGCATTTGCTGATACAACAGCTTTAAATACTTCCTTAATAATAGATAAGGATTTTACCTTGATTGTGCTAATAGCAAAACAAGAGTATACGTACATGAAAACTCATCAGGTGGTTTCCATTATGTTTAGTCTTTTGTTTACTAATTATGCTTCAACAAAGTTGAAAAAATATTCCCTTTAAAACCTTTATTGAATAGAGAAAATAGAATTGATTTACTGTCTGTTTTTTCAAAGGCCGTACACTACTGTAAACTGATCAATTAAAAGTGATCACTTAGACAGTTTGCATTAAAATTGTTACTGAAGAGTTTCTGATGTCTTTTA
>NDGM011200083.1:0-12668 GCA_002564305.1 Octomys mimax | reverse complement strand
AGAAAGAAAGAAAGAAAGAAAGAAAGAAAGAAAGAAAGAAAGAAAGAAAGAAAGAAAGACCCGCAGATAACACGTTTCACAAGGAGAGATCCACGAATCAAGAAGGCGACGGGGCTGCCCAAAAGGAAATTCAAAAATAGGACTGAAAACATACTCATGCCAGTGATTTCAGAAGTTATTTAACATGCACTTGCGTCTACGGCCTAAGTGGGAGACGGAGAGGACAGAAAAGGATGCCGAGTTTATTGAAGCTGTGAGCCTTCAGGTTCTAGAGGCTCCGTGAAACTCAAGAGCAGAAACAGGAGGAAAACTGTACCATACGCCACCACCAAGTTCCTGAAAGCAAGAGAAATCTCAGAAGCAGCCAGATAAAATGGATGTATTGCATAAGGAGAAACAAAGATACAAGTGACGCTGATCAGGGCCGGTGACATAGGCCAGCGGACTAAGCGTTTGCTTAGGTAAGTGCAGGGGCCAGGGTTCCATCCCTGGCATGGCATGCCCCGCCGGCCCCGCCCCCGGGTGCCCTGAGCAGGAATCTGGGTGTGGTGGCACACGCCTGTAATCCTGGCACTAGGGATGCAGAAAGCAGGAGGATCGCTACGAGTCCGATACTTAAAAAGTGGCGCTGACTTCCCCGGAAATTTCCCAAGTGTATGATGACATCTTTAGAATTATGGCATTTTTCAAACATGCAAAATTACACTTCCTATTCAAAATGCCTGTGAAAATGGAAGACAAATTATTTTTCAGAAAAGTAAAAGCTTAAAACATTTATCTCTGAAAAAAAATTTACCTCTAGTGATCTGTACCTTACACATTGTTTATGAAATTTCCCCAGGCAGAATAAAAATGATAGCAGATGGGGGTTTATTTTATCAGTATTACTTTTTAATGTATTTAGTTGTTGCAGGGTCTCAATACGCAGCTCGGACTCACGGTGATCTTCCTGTTTTCAGCCTCCTCAGTGCTGGGATTACAGCCGTGTGACACCATGCACAAAATCTGGCCAGCTCAGCCTGCCCTGGGGCGGGGCTGGCGTGGCATATGGTGCCAGCATTGAACCACACACGGTCCTTGCACTTGCCAGGCGCTTTAGTTCACTGAGCTATGCCGGCCCAGATGGGCAAACACATATGCAAACAGGAAAGAGATTTTTCCCGTTTTCAGTCTCAAGATAAGTGCTGGGGAGGTTGAAGCAGGAAAATCACTTTGATCTGACCCAGTGAAAGGTAGTGACTTAGTGAGACTCTGTCTCAAAATAAAGAGTGAGAAAGTGGTCTGAAAGGGAGCACAGTAGGGGCTCTGAGCCCAGCACCTGAGACTAAAAAACAGAGAGATGAGCAACAAATAGACAATTAAGAAGTGTAAAAAAGTCCAAACCAAACCCAAATAAACACATGAAAAAGTGCCATTGTACTGAGAGATGAAATGGGTATATAGTATAGTGCTGCTCCTATCCTATGCACAAGGTGTTACTACTTTATTGCAGATAGACTACAAATTAAAATTTATTTATTAAAAGCTATACAAAAAGAGGTATAATTAATAAATCAATATCAAAGACAAGTTGGAATCATTAAGAGAAAGAAAACTCAGCCGCTCCAAAGGCAGACCAGAAAAAAGAAGAAAAGAACACAGACATAGGAGGGCCGGACAGCTCAGCAGACTAAAGCTCCCACTTAAGCAGGTGCAGGGACTGGGTTCAATCCGCAGCATACCATGCTGGCCCCTCCCCTGGGGCCCTAGGAGAAGGCCAGTGAGGCTGGGCATGGTGGCACACACGTGTAATCCCAGTGCTCAGGAATCTGAAAACAGGAGGATCACTATGAGTCCAACCTGTGTAGCGAGACCCTGTAGATCCTGTACTAAATACATTATATGTATAAAAAAGAAAAGAACATGGGAGAAAGGGACAAATACCAATCAGCTAGCATGATGGGATTCTTACCTCCAGCCATTTACATGATTACACTGGATTTGACCAATCTAATCACAATTAAAAGGCAAAGATTGACAAGTTAGATAAAAAGTAACAGCCAAAAATATGTGGGCCATGCAAAAATCAAACCCAAACAAAACCCAAAAATCTATGCTTTGCACATAAAGACTTCAGGTGGAGGGGCTGTGTCATGGCCCAGCCTGACACCTGAAGGGGGAGGTAAGGGTGGCAGTGTAAACCTAGTACGTACTGTTATTTTCATCATCTTTCATTACTCAGAACTCCAACCTTGGGGACCTGCCCCTTAGCTGAGTCCTTTAAGTGGCTGCTTCAACAAAGCAGTCAGGCTTAGGTTGCTGTGGTTCGATCCCCACAACTCAAGCCAGCCAAACCTGCCCTGAAGGCATTCAGAGTCAAAAATAAATAAACAAATAAAAGAACTTCAAGCTGTGTCCAGAGTCTTTCAACATAAATGTCCAAATGATAATTTAGCCACTTAATATCTATCCAAATAAATGCTCAACTGAAATTTCTAAAAAAGGAAAAAAATTTCATCATAGGTCCACTCTGATGGGCAGAGATTAATGCCAGTCTCTTAGGAGTGGAGTAGTACTATATATACTTATTGAAATTATATAATCTTCGGATTTCTCTATACTAAAATATAATAATAATCATTGCAATCTCTTTTAAATATGGATTAAACTAGAACAATACTTGTTACAAATTTATCGTATGGCTGGTTATAGACACTAAGTAAACACTAGCCAATACATCATCATGAAAGTTACTTGTAGAAAAAGAATTTCATATACAGACACCCTTTTGGAAAAGGCAATAGCATCACTGTACACAAATAACAAACTGAGAGAGAAACTAAGGAAAGTGCACCCTTCAAAACAAGATCAGAAAAATAAAATGCTGGGCCAAATAGCTCAGTGGATTAAAGTGCCTGCAAGCAGGTGCTGGGGCCAGGGGTTCAATCCCTGGGTCTGCAGTGCTGGCCCTGCCCCTGGGGGAGGGTGATAAGATGGCAATTGAGACTGGGTGTGGTGGAGCATGCCTGTAATCCCAGCTCTTGGGAGACTGTAAACAGGTGTACCACTATGAGTCTGATCTAGTGGTGTGAGCCTGAACACCCTGTAGACCCTTCCCTAAGAAAATACAAAAAAAAAAGAAAAAATCCTTAGGAATCAATCTATGTTTACATTGAAAACTACAGTATTCCTTGGTATCTTCCAAAAAGACCAAAAAACATCACAGGACAGAGAGATATGCACAACAATGTTTAGGTAAGCATATATTTTTAAGCTCAAGTCAGTATTTTCCTCGTTCCTTAATCTATAAAGCTTCTTCTTTCCTATCCATAAGCTATACTTAAATCTTAAGATTTTTTTGAGATAAGTAGATGAGTTTTGCTTTTCCATCATCTCATCTGTTGGAAAATCTGTCTGAGCATATTACTAAGGGAAAGAAAGGAGGAAATTGGGCAGATTTTTCAGCAATTTTCAGGACAGCAAAGACTTGGGGTGTGGAAGAAGATCCACACTCTTAAGAAACATTATCTGCAAAGCTGATGTGTAAATGAATACCATAGAGCCTCTTTTCTTGGCTGCTAGAGAGTAAAGCTGTTTGAACAGAGATCTTTTCTGATTATGATCCAACAAGTCTTAAGATTTAAAAAAGAATAACTTTCACAGTGTTATGTGGATACTGGATACCAGGCTCATTACCAGCTGGGATTGGAACTACAGTGTACCTTCTAGGGATCCACCCATCTTTAGCCAAAAGATGAGCTTCTACCCATGAAAATAAACTTGTGTTATCTTAAATGTCTTTTTTGTCCACTTAAATGATGATATTTATTATAATTCATCAGTAGAAGAAAAGGTGGTTACCTGTTTAATATAGAAAGTAATTAGACTTTATTTAAATTAGTGTAGTGGAGCATGCATAAAATACCTTTCCATTTTATGAGGCCTCATTTTATTATTTAATAACTACAGACTTGGAAATCTGGTCAGAGTACAACTTCCCCTTTGTGGTTTCTATGACTACTCTCCCTTTTATGTTATGAACACACTGTAGTTAGATGTGTGGCTGTTGCCTCAGTAACAGGTTCTATTCTTGAGGAAATTAAAATATTTGTGCCAAATATATTTTCCCTGTTCCTATAAACATTTATCATACTATCAAATCCATAGCATGCTTGTTGGTTTCCTCTTTAAGTCAGGGTTGGTATGTTTCACATTCTCTTCAGTTCCTTAAGAGGTGTGGAAAAATATTTTGTGTCTGTAGAAAAGTACCTCTGGTCCAATTAAAGTGAGAAAAGGAATAGTCAATGCTCATGAAGCTCAGCCAAATGACAGGTACAGTTCTAATTCTCTTGTATCAATTAACTCATTTAAGTGCTAAAACAATCACAGATGTAAAACACATGTATCTGTGTTGAGATAGGGGGGTCCATGAGTAATTCCCCAAAGATACGTTATTCATAGGTTGCCAAGCTAGGATCTAAACCTGTGCAATCTAGATAGTATTTGGATTATTTCATAACTTCACAATGCACAGAGAGCTTTTTCTCACCTGACAAACACTCCTTTTTATTTTTTCTAAGTGAAGAGAAACAGAGAATCTTTTAGCAGTAATTTGATTCAGCTAGTAAATGGATATGGCTTTGAAAATATTTCTAGAAATTCACCAACTCAATTTTCCAAGTCAGTTGAGTCAGTTAGTAAACATACACAGTTTGACAACTATTTCTAGAAATTTATCACGGTCAAAGACATTCTGAAGTAGTAGTGAAGTAGCATTGGAAACATTAGTAATCATCCCAGTGCTGTAAGACACTCATCCATTGATGACCTTTATTGTTGTGCCAATCTAATTTCAGATAAATGAGAGGGCACAGAGTTGGACTGCTTGCACTGGAGAATCAGAGACTCAAGGTAGATGTTTCATTGACTGATCACTTGTTTTGTCATGCCCTCTTCCTTTCATGTTTCAGGATCCATTGTGGCCAGATGCATTTTTGAAATGGAGCAATTTGAAACACAGTCTACTTCAACATTTCCCTGAATTTTATTCAAACTTTATGATTAAGTTTTTAACTTCTATATAGTGCAATTGAAAGAATAATGACTTTCCTAAGTCTTGTAAAGAACTCTGATTTAACACTGTAAATTTGTTGGGAACTAGGAAGGAAAATGAAGTTTTATATAATTTCTGTATTAAATTGGGATTCCTTTCTATTAGTTCATTGAAGTTAAAGTACATAAGAATTCTTACGCCTCCCAAAGAAAATGTCTATTTCACAGCTCAATTAGCTATTTGCTGAATTATAATTGAATTTCACCCTACCTTCTCTCATTTTTCTGATGATATTTTTAATGAATTAGAGTTACAGAGTCTGAAATGAGCTAGAAGCTAATCGGTGTAGGTGTTGTTCTGCAGGCCATGAGCTAAAGCTCTCTTCCCAAGTTTTCAAATTATCATACATGCTGTCATCATGTAACACAAGGAATAATCTTCACCCTTCAAGGCAAGTGACTCCACTTCAATAAATAAAGTCAGCTCTAAAAACCACATTTTAATTTCTTTGTGCTCTGGTATGTTTCTCACTTTTTTCTCTTCTCTTCAGTGTTGATCAGGACTGTTTTCAGCCTCTCTTTTATCTTCCCTTTTCAGGGATCTGCATCATACCTTTCATAAATCATAACACAGTGACTTCTGAATAAGAAGCTATAAGAAAATTGGTTTGAAATCTGATAGACCTAGACTTAAGTCCAAGTTCTTTTCTTGTCTGAATCTATGACCTGAGACAAGTTAATTCATCCCGTTCAGTATGAGTTTTCTTATATGTCAAATAGTAGAAATAAAAGAAATGAATTTTGTTTGAAAAAAATAAAATGATGCATTCATAGCTTTAGCAACAGCCAATAAATAGTATGTGCTCAATAAGTGTTATAAAAAAGAAAACACTAACTCAAGCTTAAGCAGCATTCATATCTCAGTTTGATATAAAAAGCTGATAGAATTCTCTTCATTGTCTCAGACTCTGGGGTTGTTTTCTATCTGGAATAACCTGAATCTCTGACAGGTCTTTATTTCACATATCTGTAGGCTCTTGGGGCAGTAGGTCATTGTTATAGTCTGACGTCATCTTTTAAATTACATTAGGAATGTGTCATTAAGGTTCCCTCTGTCCTGCACATGCAGTTCTTTAGATGGGCCTTACATAGCATTTCCTAGTCTGTGTGTGGTTGTGTGCCTTACATCAGTACATTTTACAACCATTTCTAACTTACTGAATAAAGCGAGTCAGGCTTAGTGGTGCCTGCCTGCCGTCCTAAAACTCAGAAGGCTGAGGAAGGAAGATCTCAAATTTAAGGTCAACCTGGGATACAGAGCAAGTTCAAGACTCATGTGGACTACGTAGTAAGATGCTAACTGAAAAAATTAAACCAACTAAAAAGTGCCTGGGATATATTTCTTCACAATTAAAAAGAAATCCTCATTTGTTTTCTCTGCTTCTACTCCTTGTGTAGCTATGTAGCCAGGCATTCTGATTTTTTAGGCTCTGCATGACTCTAATCACGTCAACAAATGACTGTATATTCACAATGTAGGATAAACCACAGTCCCTGAGAGTGTACAGCTGCTCTGCCCTAAAATCATAGCTGATGCTAAGACTCATGCCCTTTCCACATGGTCTTATAGACCAGGGACATTCCTTATTGTAAGTTTCCCTCAAGAGTCTATCAAATGTCAGTTCCTTTGCAGCCATGGCCTGTGGACAAGGATATCTTACCCAGGGCTTTATTCTCTGAGCCTTTTGCTCTTTTGTTTTTCCAACATCTCTTCCTTTCTTAGGGTCAGCAAGACCCCTCTCCCCCACACATACTGCTGTAATGTTCCTGAAACACTTTCCTTAAAAAGCATCCTTGGCTCAGGGACCCTGGCAGGGCTGGACATAGAATCCAGCCATGCCCAGCTAAATTGGGCTTACCCAGTCTGACGTTAATTGTTTTGGGTTAGGGCTACTCTATACAGCTTACTGGACTTTCCTTGTCCTCTTTATACACACCTCTTCTTAGTGCCTGAGCTTGTTATACCTGAGCTTTTAAAGAGAGTAATTTTGATCTTTAAAAAATTTTTAAGTTAGATAACTTATAAAAATTGAAAGAAATACTAATACTAAAAGTACTAAAGTGCACACACACACATTCATGCACACACACTCGGGGTTGCTTTATGGTTGGGTACCTTTAAATCCAGTATCAAATTTCTATCTATTATAGTAGTCATTTATGTAGTAAATGATGTGTCTCTTTTTTGGTAAATAAACGGTTGGTTGAATTTTCCAATAGTTTAAAAATGTTTTTCCCAAAATTAGTTAGTTCTCAGAATCATCTGACGTGCTTTCTGAAGATCACAATTTCTAATCCACACCCAAGCCTTATTAGACTTCTGCAGATAGAATAAAATTTTTTCTTTTTTCCTAAATCTTCCCCAAGTATTTTCTCCAAGTAATGACACAAATTTAGAAACAAAAAAACAGGGATGGAATGACATCATTCAAGGAATCTAGAACAATCTCACCTAAAGAGAAATCTTATCTTTATCTTACTCCTGATCACTTCACATGTCTTGTTGCCTGGCTCTTCAGCCTGGGGGACAACAAGGCATGTGTAATCCAATTCATGGTTAGCATTGCAGTTCAATAGTTCAAAACCATGTCAAGCATGTCCAACATTTTAGCATGCCTGAGTCACACTGAGTGAAATGGAATTGTATTGAGCTACGCATCCAAGTATCCTATAGTATCAGAAAATTTCATTTATTTTTTTTTATATTTGTTATCATAACCTTTTTGGAAAGAAAGCAATAAGCTCAGGCCTCAGATGGGACATACCTGAGAGTGTCCTTGTGCCCAGGCTCAGTAAGAAAATCATGTTTCTGCATTTAATATATATTCTGTACTTATCAAATAAGGCACTTCCCAGGACAAAATCCTAGAAATACAATCAACTAGTAAGAACATATTACACAATCTTGATCATCACTTTTACTAGTAGACTGGTCAGTTTCCCCTTAGAATATCTACTGGGTGAGCCACTTTCCAGTTTGCTGAGCATGAGGGGTTTCTCAACTTAAGGCTTCCAATGCCAAACTTGAAACATTCTGGGCCAAGTGGAATGGTTGGCCTCCTTATTCTGTTTATTGTTTGTCAGGGATAGAGAAAATATCCAGTGGCTTAGAAAAGCAGAAACAGGTACAGGTGACCATGAGAAGATCACTTTCTGCTTAGAAAGAAAACTTAACTTTCACAAACCTTTTGATATAGCTAGGCTATAACAGAAGCATGCGGGGAGCTGGCTCAGTAGAATAAGCACTTGCCTGGCAAGCACAAGGGCATGAGTTCAATCCCTGGTTTTGCCAAAACCAAAATAATAATAATGAAGAAGGATTATCTAAAGTATGATCTTCAAAGAATGAAGCTGAAAATATAGGTCCTTAGCCTGAGAAAAATGTGGTATATTTTGAGAATGTTTTCACAAATGTACATACCAGTAGTCCTAGCTACTCAGAGGACCCAGCCAGGATTCTCTGAGCCCAAGATGCCTAGACTACATGGTAATACCTTGTATCAATCTATCAATCAATAAACTTCTAAATCTTAGTGCTACTATTGTTTATCTCTAAATAATAACAAAAATTAGAGAGAACAGAGAGAACTTGACTTATACTATTGAATTTGTATGTTATCAAATCAAAAGAATTTGCTATATATTGTAAGTTGAATAATATATTCCCAAGTTCATTTGCACTAGAAAGTCAGAATATGATCTTTTTCAGAAGCAAGATCCTTGCAGATATACTTTTAAAAGGAAGAAATCATAATAGACTGGGGGTCCTTACACACAGTGACTGGTGATCTTGTTAGAGAAAGGCACAGAGACATAAACTTACAGAGAGAAGTCCATATCAAGTTGAACGTACAGCTTGATTATCTACGAGACAAAAAATGCCAAGGACTATGGCAAGGCCCAGAGTTCAAAGATAAAAAGACAGGTGCTTCCTCACAGCCTCCAGCATAATGTAACTCTATCAGCTTGATTTCAGATTTCTAACCTTCAGAACTGTGGGGGGAACAGAGCTCTATCATACAACGTTAGAAAAGTGAGAAAGTTAAAAGATGTTGGAAAGACCGCTCGAATGAGAGAAGAAAATTAAATCTTAGTATCAGTTTCCTTTGCATCACTTTGTTTTCCTTGAGACTGTTACATACTAGATTCTAATTTGCCTCATTGGTAAAATAGGATAAAGTAAAACTAGAAGGTTTTCGAAGGATTTCTCCTCCCCTTTAGTCCATGACTTAAATATATGATTTTTAAAAATTTTGCATTACCTTAATTATAATTTTTCTAGTCACTTCCTACTAGCAACTCATGCAGTAATATCTCTGAGCAAATACTTCGAAATGCTAGCAATCTATTGCTCTTCTTTAAATGAAATTCAAATTCCTGGTAAATTTGATCCAAGACGTGGTTTTAAAAGTAATTCTCAGTTTTAGGGGAGGACATCGGGTCTGTCCAGAGTATCTTTGATTGAGAGTTCTGAGTTTCTAAACTAAGGCTTAAGAAGAACATGCTCAAATTTGTTATCTTTTGGCATGCTCAGAATTTTGACCCAGAAGAAGACAGCACTAACACCAGGCTTCTGACCTACACTTGTTTCTTCCCTTCTGTGTGAAAGAGGTTTTCTGCAAATTCTCTTCTCTGCCTCATGTCTGGACCTGCCAAAGAAGATGCAATTAACTTGGGCCCATTCTCTGAGCTTTCACTACCTAAAATAATACAGCATGAAAAAAAAACTGAAGTCTGCAAACACACCTGGGCTGACTTTTGTCACACACTGTTGTCATTTATTTCAGTCCCAAAGTGATTCCTTAACAAGTCATTATCAATTTTTGCAGCTTCAATAGAGTTTGCTCCAGGCTTTTGTATGTTTTCTAAATTCATTCATTTTTTATAAAAATACATTACTATTCCCCCCAAAATTGTCTATATGCCCCAAACTCTCCTCCCCTACACAAAAAGGCATTTAAGTATCTATGCAACATCAGGCTGGTACCTAATCACATTCCTGTGGATGTCTCCTGAACTAAGGTATTTTCACTTTGCATGTTAAACAAATTTGAATGACTTTTCTCCTGTTTAATGTCTATCAGATTGTTCCACTGAAGCATCAGAGGACAGATTAGATATCTCCTTTCCACCTACAAGAGCCATAATAATAATGAACATTGTTGTGTACTTATTGGGTTCTGCTCTCCTAAGTGCTTTTAATGTAGAATCTCCTTTAATGCTTACATGACCTTATAACACAGAAGCAAAGTGCAGCATTACAGCTTCTTACCTGTTGTCTTAGCTATTTAGTCAGTTACATATTTAGAGATGAAGTATAGATTCTATATTACTCTCCAGCTGGAGCCATATATACCTTGTGTCTAAAGTATAAGAACATATTGTTTCACAACCTGACTTATGAAAGTAACTCCCATAGCTGCCTACATCTATGGGTCTTATACATATGTTAGGTGATCAGGCACTTTAAATGTAATATTCATCTACAAGCCCTACCCTTAGACACAAAAACATTGATTACCATTTCTCTTAAGGCCTGATCAATGTTAGAGGACAGACAGGTTAATTGTTAGGGCACAGGTCAGAAGTCTGTGTTAGAATCTTCTTGGAGTTAATTCAGCTAAGGCACCAAATTCTCTGTCATACTTTGTTTAATTATTTTATTTTCATCTTATTTTACTAGATTTCTATTTGTGCTAGTTCTGTGCTCATACTAGACTAAATTAGTAAATAGAATCAGCACAAGAGGAATTAATGAGGTAAAATTAAATAACAACATATATTTTGTTTCTTATGCTAGTATGTACATACTATTAATATATTAAAGTATAATTCTCACCTAATACTAGCAAAGAATGTGCTAATAAAGGAAAATATTTTGTGTAAGATTATGAAATGGTGTTTGGATCCCAGATTTTTACAGAATTTTAGGATGGTCACTTGGAGGATGTAATGGCAAGGTCTAAAGTAAAGCAAAAGATATACATCCTAGTCAGAAAAAATTTCAAAAGGAGTATTAGTTAAGAAGAAAATTCACATTTTGATGGAGGCTAAAAGTGGCAAGATGGAGTATAAAAATGCAAAGAGAGGAAGCTTGAAATGACATGATCAGATTGTACCCTAGCTAGCAAAGATCAAAAGCTTTCTATTTGTAAGATGAAGACTAAGATATTTATTTCACATTTTTTCTACCTAAAGAAAAATGTGATAATGAAATTTGTGAATATCCCTTATATAATCATCAGCCAAAGTAAGACACATCTTGCTCCATTTTTTTCAATAAGTATAGCAGTCTTCTTCTTTTTCTTCTAAGAATCCCCCAAAGTTAACCAAAAAAAAAATGCTACTTTAACATTACACTTCTAGAAAGCTTTTTGTAAACCTGATTCTGAGTCATTTGGCTCTGAATAATAGATGCTAGTTAAATTTATGACAGACATATTAATTATTCATTTGGATAATTTAAATGGATTTCAAATTACGCTATATCATTTTCTATTAAGTTCCAATAAGACTGCAAGAAATCCATTAAATTCCAAATCATTATCATTAATTTTCATTAAGCAGCATGGACACTGAATACACTCCATCTCCTGAAGTCAGTGATTTCCAGGTTCTGTTTCATCAAATTATTGTGAATATGAGCCATGTCTTGGTTTGCGCCCTTCATAAATAACCATGTTTTTGGATCAGAGGTCCAATTTATATATGGATATTGTTGGATTAGTATTATGTTCCACTTACTATTTTTAACACCTTTGATCGAGGTATAATTATTATACGATAAACTCATATATTTAAACATTCAATCCCATAAGTTTTGTCCTAAGTCTGTATTTTTGATAGAATCATAACAATCAAGATAATGGACTTGTCTCTTATACCAATACTTTCCTAGCCCCATTTGCATACTGTTATTCCACCGGTTTGTCTGTCAGCCCCCCTACGTTCCTCTGATGCACACATACTTATCTGCAGGCCATGTTTTCTCTAGCTTCTGACAATGAAGTAATGATACAGCACTTTCCAGCACCTTCTAGCACTTTATACAAATTGTATTGTAGAGTAATATCCATTATCATTTTTCCTTTGTTAGTTTTGCTTGTCATTTTAAACAGTCTTGTTACATGCTCAGGCTAGCTTTGAACTCACTGTCTGACTTGGGCTGGCCTGGAATTTGCGAGGATCGTCCTGCCTCAGTCTCCCGAGTGCTAGGATTACAATTACAGATAGACACCACCACCTCCAGCTCCATTTTCACCTGTTCTTTCATTTAGCATAATTATTTTAGTGTTCTTCAAAGTTGATATAGGGCTTTCTCTTAACTGCTAAATATTGTTTTATTCTATGAACATGTTAAATTTTACTAATCCGTATACCTGTTCCTTGCTATATCTGTTGTGCTCCTTATTTCACTTTTATAAGCCAACTCTCTATGAACGTTTTTGTACAAGTTTTTGTGTAAAGCTGTCTTTCCACATTAGTGTATAAAAATCTAGGAGTATAATGCCTGGATATTATTATAAGTGAATGCCTAACATTATTGTTACACACACACACACACACACACACACACA
>NDGM011200069.1:0-20099 GCA_002564305.1 Octomys mimax | reverse complement strand
TGTTTGAAGTAGAAAAGCCATAGTCTCTTGTGTGTTTGCTTATGGAACTGTGATATAATTCAGTCTAAAAAGTGGAAAAAGTTCTGTTTTCTGGCCCCTGGGTCAGAACTCAGAGACTTGTGCCCTGACTCAGTTTCTCCATCTATGACATCAGGGAAGATGATATTGCCAGGCCCTTTGTGATCTGGGTGTGAATGCTGCTGGGAAATAACATTTTTGAAGAATGTTCTACGTTTGGAGGGGAAACCATCACTTTCTTTTTCTCAGGACTAACATTTGTCTTTATCAGTCAGCTTCCCCACCCCTGGGGCAGGGCAGTGGTGGGAGAAGCAGTGGTGGGGGTTAAGCCTGGTGGATGCCTGCTGAGCAAGGATTGGACAGGTGTCTGGGGTGCAGAGGGCACCATCCTGAAGTTGCTCAGGGCTGGGGAGAGAGGAGAGAAGGCAAGATTGCCGTAGGGCGAGTGGCTTTCGAGAGGCCCCTCTGTGGGTGGTGATGGAGAAGAGCCTCATCCGCACTGAGCTGCAGGGGCTTTTCTGAGGGATGAGGTTATGTTCTCTGGTACTTCCCTTCTGGGTGCTCCATGCTAACATGTGTGGGGTGCAGGGCAGAGTACACACAGAGCTCCCCAAAGACAGTGTCTACAGATGGAGCTGTTAGATCTGAGGACAGGCCCATGGAGTGGTCTGGGCTCCTGCCAGGACCCTGGTGATCCTTGCCAGGGTCCTTCTAGTAAGCCTGAGGCTAATGGGACCTAAGATCCATAGGGACAGTGGCAGCCCACAGCTGGACATGAATCCCAACTCAGGGAGGAGCCTGACCTGGACACCTGGACCCTTGGCCGGGCAATGTTGGAGGCAGTTGTGTCTTTTGCAGGCCTTATTTTGCTGGCAGGATTTTTAGACACTCTCAGGCAGAGGGGAATGGGGGCAGGCAGATGGCATGAGGTGGCTCTGCCAGGGATGAGCTGACAGCAAGGACAGCCACTCTCCTCCTCAAGGCAGAGGCTGGGCTTGTCCTATCTCCCCATGGCAGCAAGCCATATACTCTGGGCTGAGTGCCCAGGTCAGGTGCCTGGCACTCTCCTGCTTGCCCAATATTTTTCCCTAAGTAAGAAAACAAAACAGACATCCAAACCACCTTTCACAGGACTGAGAATAAAGAAACCCTTATATTTGGGTGTCTGTAAAATGCAGGGGCCTAGTGCCTGGCTAAGGGGCAGCAAATCAGTCCATGCACTTCCTACAGACCTGACATACAGCTAGGTCATTTCTCCTGCTCACTTGCCTGCAAAACCATTGGAACTCAACTAAGCTATGAGCTATGGACCACCCCCCCACCCCCCCCGCTTCTCTAGGCCTGCACTAACCAAGCTCACCATGTGGCATGACTCTCTCCCGAGGGCCTTCTGGAACCTCGCTTCATAGCCCATGTACTTCTGTCTATTGCTTTCCTATGCTTCTCTCAGCTCAACTGACTGATCTGTTGTGACTCCTGTAGCCATACATGGCGGATCTTGGGAGATCGGCCTCTAGAAGGGTGGCTCTCAGAGTGACCCATGGGCATACCATGACAACAATTGGTGGATGTGCAGGCACCAGTACCCTGCAGGACAGCATCTATGCAGCACTGGAGCCTCTTCTCCTTGCTGGCTTCATATGTGTGGCCACCACTTTGCAGCCAGGGCACTTTGGGTATAGTGGGGTTCATGGAAACACAGAGCAACTGCCAGAGCTCAGTTACCATGAGTGTGTGCTTCATGGTAACCATCTCTGCTTTGTAAAATTTAAATGAAATAAAACTTAAAGTAAATGTACATCTCTCAAATGTACAAATGAATGGACTTTTACATGGGTTCATAGCTGTGTGATCCCTACACAGGTTGAGACCCCAGTGCCCAGAGAGGGTCTACCATGTCCTGTCTGGCTGTCTGCCTCAGGTCACGCCTGCTCTGACCTCCGTCACTTTGATCCCTCTTCCCTGTGGGTGAACATCACACAAATGGAATCCCAGAGTGCGTACCGATCATATCCAGATTCACCCACTCACTATGGACTCACCTATGATTTTGTATGTATTATGAACCCGTGTTTTCACCACTGAACCGCTGTGGTGTGTGTCATCCGTACTTTCTTTATCCATTCTCTTAATGACACCCAAGCTCTTTGTGGTTTAGGGCTATTACAAATAAAGCTGCTTGCTTCAATAGCTTCTTGTTTAACAATTTCTTTATTGTTCAAGATATATCAAACTTTGGGTAATTAGTATAAGTCATTAATCTTCTCAAAAGAGCCCAGTGCAAGTATAATTGGTGCGTCTGTTTTATACATAGGCAAACAGGCTTATCAGAGCTAAACAGCTTTCCAGAACACTCAACTAGAAAGTGGCACACCTTGGACTTAATATGCAGCACGTTGAGTGGGAAGCAATGGAGGGAAGCAGAGAGGACGGCCTTCAGCCACAACCAGACCCTCACTTTGGTATTTTTAGGCCAGCTGGCTGCCATATCAGTGCTGAGAGGGCCAGGAGAGGACACTCACTAGAACGGCATCCTATGTCATCTGAACCTGGCAAGCATCACTTAGCAGTCTGCTTTTCTGAAAATTCAACTGGACTTTATTTGGGTTTAGCCTGGCGATTGAGCCTGGGGTGCCTGCTGTGAAAAGGGTGCCTGCCATCTCACTGCCATGGGTGCAGGTGCTGGGAGACGCCTCTGGTGTCCATCCGCATGTCCTCTCCACGGACTGTGGGTTCAGCTCTGTCCCCACTTGTGAACTCTGGTGCTTTTTACCTCCTGTGCTTGGCCTTCCTGAGTAGAGGCCTCTGCCATTGGAACTGCCAAGCCCCCTTTCTTCACACAGACTATCCTGTCAAACATGCTAGAAGGACAGGGCTGACCAAGTAGGCAAAGGGGTGGATAAGCAAACAGGTAAAACATGACATAAGCTGTTCACACTTACGATTTCTACGCTTCGGTTCTCTTTCTGTCTCTTAAGCTGTCTCCTAAACTGTAGGTTTTTAAATGTTGCAGCACTGGAATGTGACTCGTAGGAGCTGAAGGTATTTGTCTTCCTCAGACATCCAACAGTAATGAGGCATGTCTCTCCCTCGGGTGGTTCAGGTTGGAGGGCTGAAGCAGAGAGGCAACTCTGAAGCCTCTGCTCAAACCCGGTTCCCTTGGCAGTCAACACTCTTTCGCACTGGGACCCTCAGCCAATAGTTGGTTTCGCTGCTGAGTGGGTTCATGGTGGAGGCTGGGGCCTCAACCATGCTGTCCCTGTCTGGCAGACCTGTTTGTCCCCAGACTCCTGTGTTTTAATCTCTCAGGAAAGTATCTGAGTCCTAATCAGAGACAGGCAGAGCACCTCAGGGAAGCAAGAGCCCTGCACCATTCTATCCCTGAGCGAGAATGGGACTCAGCCACTGAGAGCTTACAGGGACGCTGAACACTTGTAGCTCACGCAGAGCTGTGGGAAGCACAAAGAGAGGCAGGACGTGTCTTCTTTCCAGGTTAGTGGAGCAATAGCTTGAATATGGCCCCTAAAGCTCACAAGTTGGCGACGTGTTCCCCACAGCAAGTGTTGTGAGCTGGGACTTTAGGAGATAGAAATGGGCTAAAACTGCCATTTCTGGAGTGAGTTAGTGATTATGGGAGCGTAAGACAGAGCAACAGGAGAGGGGCACCCCCATATGGTGATACCATAATCTCTGTACATGAAACCTATCAGAAAAGTGCTTTTTGCAGTCCTCCATTTGAATCTGGTGCTGCTCGCAGGGCCAATCAGAAAAGACTTAAAAATCCTCCATTTGCATGTGAACACAGCCAAGCAAAAGACCCTGCTCCTGATCCTTCATTTATATATGGCAGGAAGCCAAGTCAGCTTTTCCATAGGACAGTTTACATGTGGTATGATGCTAAGTGGGCAATGGAACAGATACCTAAATGCCGTATTTCCATGAAAGAGAGATACCCAGGAATGTTGGACAAAAGACACCTGCTCACAGAAGGGTGGATCATTTTTCCACCTTCATGAAATATACATCCTCCCTGCCTTTTCTCTGTGTCTTGTCCAGCCCCTTGTTCAGGACAACAGGAACCTGGAAGGAAGCCCCACAGGATCATTCATCTGGCACCAGGTGGGCTCTTCATGATAGGATTCCTTTGGTTCCCTTCCTGTGGTGCCCCCACCTGCATGTAGGTGTATTCACCCCCAGTGTCTTGCTGTATCGCATGCACCACAGACAATGTGACCAGAGGTCCTTACCAGCACCAGTCCCTTGGTTGGCCCCACATCTAGAGCTGTCAGCCATGAGCCTCTGTTCTTTATGAATTTCCTGGGTTTTTTTTGTGGTATTGGGCATTGAACTCAGGACCTTGCTCTGCCAGGCAAGTGCTTAGTCTACTGAGCTATCTCCCCAGCTCCTCCTGTGGTATTGTGATAGCAGCACCAAATAGACAAAGATAAGGTATTGTTAAGGAAACATATTAATTTGGTAGGAAAGAATTCCTTCTGCAAAAATGTGGCCCATAATGAACTAATTCAGCTGAAATCAATTTGCAGAATTATGCTTTATGTAAGAGATGTGGGTGATGAATTTTCACCAAATACTTTCAAGGGCACGAGAAGTTGGCTGTTTGAGGAAACTCCATGACAAAGCCTCATGTGATGTGATTAACCACCTCCCAATGTGTCACTTGAGGAGGAAGGCTTCAGACTTTCAGTGTGCCTACAATTCTGGATTCCCTTATGCCTTTGGTACCTAACAGTTCACTTCCGCAGAAAGATGCAGCTGTTCTCCTTATGGAGTTTGCCTTGTGGCTTAAAATCATGTAAGTCTGGGCCCACACAAACCAGCCTCTGACAGCCACTGCCCTTGGTGCTTCTCCAAAAGCCACAGCACGGCCACCTCTGCTAGTGACACAGCCAGCCAGCCCAACGAGGGAGGTGCTACCAGGACTGTCGCCAGAACACAGCATATTCTGATGGAAATCTTGAGGACCCATTAAAATGCCACTCTCCAGCCGTCCCTGACAGATGCTATTAAACACAGCAGTCTGGGTGGACACAACGTGGCAACACAAGCTCATGGGCTGAATTACTGAAGCTGTAGAAAAATTGGCTCAGTTGATAGCTCAACTCAAATCATAATTTTCCTTTTGCTGTACTTATTTAGAATAAAATTATAAGCATTGTTGCTCAGGAAAAAATTACTCAAAAATAACTCTCCCCACTTTAAACCTTATGAGCTGCTTCTTGAACATATTCCTGTATTCACTCTGGCACTGATGGGATTACGAAGTACCATCCCAGATACACACAGATTTGAGGGAGTCAGCTCTACCTTTTGGCTTCATTTTATAGGTGATTCCAAAATCTAAGTCTCGTGCCTTGTCTTTTCTCTTGGCCTCCACCTCCAAATGCCTTTTGGGCTTTATCCTCAGAGTCAGTCTCAGTCATCTCTCCTCATTGAACTATCTCCCTTATCATTTTCAACCTTATCCCACTTTCAAATTCTAGTCTGAAGTCAAAGAGCTTGCAAGAGGCAAAGCTGGGTTTGGACCAGATCTATCCCACCATTTCAGTATCGTCTGGTCATTTTGCAAGGTAAACCCTATTCCTCCTCTAAGGAAGATTCCTATTCCTGCATGGATGGAGGGAAACCCCCATCTGCAGTGGTATGAAATGTCATCGCACCCATGACCCCCACACCCATCCTTCCACAGGAGCCATCAGCCAGGAAGGATTTTTCTGCCCAGCCAGAAAGGAAAATTTCTTGTGCAGTCACCCAGAAGGAAATGAGTGGAGCATACACACCCACATGTCCTTTCGCAGGGACCACTGGCCAGCCAGGCCACAGGAACACCTTAGCTTGGGCTCAGCGGCTGTGCTCGGCATGGGTGAGCCACATCTTGCCCCGAAAGCACTTTCTGTAAGCTAGGCCTCTGCAGGCGCAGTGCGGCACTGTGGCTTAGCGCAATGGCGAAGCTGTGGTCACATGTGCAAGTCTCCTAGCAGAAAATCTGCCTTTTACCAAGTCTTTGTCAAAAGATGATATACAGAAAAGCCAAAATTATTCTTTGCAAGACCAGAAATAGTATTTCTGTTTGTGTGGAACTGAACCAAAAGCAGCTTTGGCTTAGATCTGTAAAACCCACACTTTAATTCCCTGTCTAAGCAAGAAGCAGAAGGATATAGAAGATGCAAGGAGATTTTCTGAAAGCTGCAGAGAAAATTAGTTCTGCTTCTGTGCATGACCGCACACCACATGGCCTGAAAGAAGAGTATGTCTGCTAACACCGTGACTCCTACACTTGATCTAACCGGAAGGCCGAGAAGCCATAACGTAGTGACTTCTGTTCCACGGTAAGGAAGAAGCCATCAGTCTAGGTGAGTGCCGCCGAGCAAGCCAGGAGAAAAGCTTCTCCGAAACAAAAGTGGTGCCATCAACAGGAAGGTGTGAGTGTGAATCTCCAGCATTGTTCTCCATCCTTGGCGGGGCCGGTGGCAGATGTGGTCAGGGTGTTAAGGCAGAGCACCTAACAGAAGTCACCACTCGGATTAGACCTGGCATGAGTTGAAGTTATCTTGAATAGAACTGTACACAGAGGGGGAAGAGTATTTCCAAGTCAAAAGGGATGAAGTCCAAACCTTGAAGTGGGAGAGAGTGAAGTTTTATGTTTGGAACCTAGAATGCAAAGTGGGTGGGAGCAAGAAGTGACACCAGAAAATCCCCATGGACCAGATCATGGAGACCCTTGCAGGACACACATAAGCTCTGTACTTCAACTCAGTGAGCTTTGGAGGGAGGGGGGGTGAGATCAGCTCTCTGATTTTGGAGGACCACTCTGGTGACATGAGAGGACTGGTGGAAGGACAGCAGCCCTGGAGATGGGCGAGCAGCTAAGGGCTGTTGCAGAGGGTGGAGGATGTGACTTGGAATAAAGCAGTGGCTGCAGAGAGAGGTGAATGGCTTCAGACCTCTCTTGGGCTCGGCTCTGTCTCTAAAGGCACACCCAGCAGCTGTGACAGGGCCTATGCCCAGGAAATGCTGGTGGAGTGCTGGGCATACTCAGGACTCTGCAGCCATAGGGCCCCATCAAAGCCTCACATTGCCCTTCTCGAGCTCTGGGGCCAGGGGCAAACCATCAAGTCTCTTGGTTCCTCTGCTTCCTCAAATGTAAAGTATGGATAATGATGGTATACATTCCACCATAAATACACAGTAAACAGAGAGCTCATACATGTTGGCACTCAGGCACACCTGCTGCTTATATGAAGTGCATTTGGGAGAGACTGTGCTACTGTTTCTTTCCGCTGAAGGACCATCACATCTTACTGGTCTACCCCACGGCGTCATCCCCAGTAATTTCTTCCCTGGCTCTTCCTGTGCCTCACTTCACTCTGTGAGTGACCTCTGCCTACGCTGATCTTCAAGACACATCTCACCACATCACTCTCTTTTTCCAGCTCTTCTAAGCCTCAAGTCTAACAGCCCCCCACTTCCTTAACCTGCTCTTATTTCCTCTTAAGTTTGTTTCCCATTACAGTTATGCCTCAGCCTGTGCCTTTTTTTTTTTTTTTTTTTTAACACTTTTTAAGTGTGCAAAAAGTTTCATGTGCTATCTGCTTTGGTCTGTGGCACACTTACTTATATCTGTGAAGGCTGCTCTGCACTGTGACATTTCCCAAGTGGCTGAGAACCTGGAAACGACAGGTCCTTTGAGGGCATCCTCCTTGGGGTGATGTATTCCCAGTATTCTGGGTTTGGCATTAATTTCATGGGTCATTTCCGTGGTTTTTATTGAATCGTTTTGTCTTTTGTGGGCCAAAAAGGCCAACAAATGTTTAAGTACACGGCAGGCAATAACCATAAATGATCTGACTTCAGGCATTCATTCTGGTCACAGACACCTTAGTGTAGAGAAACTGACTTACAACCCAGGCCATGACCACTCGAGCCATTTACTGATGTGAGGGTTTCCATTTGCAGGGGATTTGGTTTAGTTTTAGTATACAGGTAGTGGCTTAATTTGGAGAAACAGAATGCACCAACAGCCCTTGAAATCAACAGGAATGATGTCTTCCACTTGAGGGTATCCGCCTTTGAAAGACAAAGGAGGACTGGTTCCCCTGCAACTTCTTCCTCCCTTCCACACACCAGGCCACTTCCTGCTTCTTTCCAGCACTCTGTCGTTGGCTTTCCTGATTGCTTCACTTTTCCCCTCTCATTTTATCAGAGCCTGACTCTGTAGCTAAGTCATCTGTCTTCTGTGAAGTCCTTGCAATTACAACCCACACTGAACTTTCTTTGCGCTAAGATTCTACTGTCTTTGCTTTATTCTTTTATTTCTCTTGTTGAGGAATACTTGATGTGTGGCAGCATGTACACAAAGTACACAGACCTGTTGGGACCTGAAGCTTGTACACCACAAGCTTCTACACCCCAGTCAAGACAGTGAACAGTGCCACCAAGCCCACGTTTCCTAATTCCCCTGGAATCCTACTCTTCACCCCCGGCCCTGTCCCCAGGTCACTACTAACTTGTTTTTGTCAAAAAAAAAAATCAATAACTGAGCCTGGCATGGTGGCACACACCTATAATCCCAGTACCCTGGAGTATGGAGCAGAAGGACCCACACGAGTTTGAAACGAGCCTGGGCTATACAGTGCAGCACTGCCTCAAACAAACAGAAAACCAAAACAGAAACAAACAAAAACTCTTCAAGTCTTTTGCTTCCTCTTTTGTTACAAAATTATACTTCATTGTTTTTTTTCCCATCTGTGTTCTTTATATATCTTTTCAAAACATGAAAAAACAAGGGGAAAATATTTTATATTTATTCCCATAGCGACTTCCATTTCTTCTCTTCTGGAGTATCAGTTATACACTGCTGCATAACAAATCAGCCTCAAACCCAGTTGCTCAAAACAACATTATTTTAAGATCCTGTGTAAATTGAGTGCAGTGCAGCTGCTTTTCTCTCAGGACCTCACAGCACGAGGGCTTCACGTTTCAGGCTTGGTGAGGCCACTCTCTCGGCTGGATGACACTTAAGCTTCCCCCACAGGGCAGCAAATGACATGCTAGAGAGCTAGATGGCAGAGGGTCAGGGAGTGCGAGAGAGCTCACCGCCTCTATAATGCACTCTGGGAAAAGCGCCTGTCATGCTTGCCTCTGGTTCCCGGAAGCAAGTCTCCAGGTTTATGCTACACAGAAGGGAACTCCAGGAAGATGCTGTTACATTTTATTTACACATATGTCATAAAGCTCACAACACTGTGGTATTATTTTTGCTTTAAAAAAATAATTCATAAGAATTGCCTGGGCACCTGATCCCTGTTCAGAGTCCTATTTCTATCTGGCACCATGCCTTGTCTGCCTGAGGGTGCGCGTGTCACTTGTCTGCCGACGGTGTATTCTTTCAGAGCTTGGGGGCCTCAACAAAGCTTCTCTGGTCTTTGTTTATTTGCGCTCAGAATCCTAAGTTGAATAATTCTTCTGTCAGTACATTAAATCTGTTGCTCTGCTGTCTTCCCCCTTGTGCTGTTTCTAACGAGAAGTCCGCTGTTGCTCAGGACTGCATCACTAGGTACTAATTGTGCTATTTCTCCCTTCTGGCTGCTTTAAAGATTTCCTCTTTTTGGTCTGAGACAATTTGATTAAGATGCACCATGATGCGATTCTCTGCATGTTTCTTTTGTTTGGGTTTGCTGAGCTTCCTGGATTTGCAAATTTATAATTTTTATACATTTCAAAAAATATTAGCCATGAGGCCTCTGAATAATTTTCCTGTCTCATCCTCTCCTTTGAGGACGCAAATATTAAGTCCACTTGGAGCTGTCCCCCTACTCACTGCTCCTCTGTGAGTTTATTCACTTATTTTTTGGTCTTCTTTTCCTCATCGTTTCATTTGGGACATTTTTTACTGTGTTCATGTTCACTAGTTTTTCTTAGGTATATGCAGGTTCTACAAGCTCCACTCCAGTGCATTCGTCAAAGTGGACTTTGAACCATTGAATTTCTTCTCAAAGAAAAGGGCTTTTTAAAAAAATCTTCCTTTCCTGTTCTCAACATGCTCTTCCTTTCACTATCTTCTTAAACATGATGAGTATGTTTATTACTTTAATGTTGTTTTTATTAATTCTATCTTCGGTATCATTTCTGAATGAGGGGTCTATTGATTGCTTTTGTCTTCATTATGAGTTATAGTTTCCTGTTTCCTTAAATGCCTAGTCATTTCAGATTAGGTGATAGACATCACACTACTTATGGTGCTGGGTGTCACAACCTTATTTATCTGTATTAGCTGTTTTGGTCTTAGTGCTGGGCCTGGATACATTGGTTGGAAACATTTTGGGGTGTTCCATTTTCATTTACACTTTGTGGGAACTACAGCAGTGTTTATTTAATGCGTCTCCTTAGTCAACACTCTCCTGAGTACTCAATGTCAGGTGCCAGGAGTTACGAGGTTCCTCTGCTCTGCCTGCCAGGAGCAGGAATAGCTTATCATCTTGAATGAGTGTCAGGAATTGCCCCTGCCATGTTTGTGATTCTTTCTCAAGTGTCAAGAGGTCTCCACAGGTGCATGCACTCACTGGTACAGTAGTTAGCTTCGGCTCTGGAGGAGCCCTCTTCAGGTTCTGGAGGTCTCTCTGAGTGCAGCCAGGTAACTGTGATTGGGGAGCCCACATGCCTTGTCCTCCCCTAAGCCTCTCAACCCAGCCTGCGCAGCGCAGGTATGCTGCCCAGCTCCGCATTAATCCCATGAAGCTCTGTGCAGGCACCATGCTGAAGCAACTGTAGGCTCATTTTGTGTCCTTTCCTTCCCTGTTACAGACTACTGTCCACTTTACAATGTCAGAAAATCACTTATTTTGTCTTTTTTGAAGTTGTTTAAGGTATTAAGTTAAATCTGGAGTCTCCTAATTCGCCATGTTAAAAAATGGACTCTGTTTCACTTGCTTCTTCAATAACCTGTGCTCACGAGGAAGTGCTCCAGAGGGCAGACACTACCTGACTTCTTTTACATATAGCAAAGTGCAGCGCACGCACACACACACACACACACACACACACACAGGTTTTGAGAAAGTCTGTTTCCTTTGCTTCCCAAATAGCTCATTCATCTGGCTCATGTCTTACCTCCACCTTCTCCATTTCTAGCCCTTCATAATCATCCACCAACAGGCATTTCCTTTCTCTGTGTTACCTAGGCTGACAGCCTTTGATTTCTCTTTATGAAATACGGAATGAGAATATGCCACAGAAGAAGCCAACAGCTGGCATTTATGTGCCCAAATATGTAAAAAGTGAAATCAGGTGAAAATTTTACTCTCTGCTAAAATTAGATTATCTTAATTACGGTGCTAGGCTTGGTGGATAGTCATTACTTTGGCCTACTCCCAACCTCTACTCCTAGTGCTCTCTCTGCTGGGATTCTCAGTGCCTTCCCAAAGCCACCAGCAGCCCGAGTCACCCAGATAGTCCTAAATCCTCTCTTGTGTCACAAGCAGGGCCTGCAGCACACTGGCTGCTTCTCATGCTGTTCTCATTCATCTCAGTCTCACTGCTGGCTGCTGGCCGTGCCTGAACCATGCTGAGACCACCAGCATCCTGGAGGAACTCACTAATCTCTATTTGTAATGCACATACATCGCTTCTCACTTCCCAGGCTTTTGGCAAAGATCAAGTGTAAAGCAGCTGCATGACTTCTTCCTTCCAGGTGGAAAAGCTGGCTTTGCAGATGAAGATCCTAATGAAATTATTTCACACATGAAGGGTACTACCTGAAACACCTATTGCAGTGGTGCCAGGACTTGCCTGCTCAAACTAAAGTCCTGTGCAAGGGATGTGCTGCACACACTTCCACGCATACCGTCTACTCCTACTCCAAAGCTTAGCCATTCAACCTTTCTCCCATGGCCTTTATTTTCATTAGTGATGCCTTTGATTTCCTTATTATGTAAATGTGAAGATCAGGTACCATCTTCTACACCTTGATCTTACATTATTTCCACTCAATGTTTCCCAGTTCCAGCAGTTTTTTTTCCTCCAGTAGTTTCAAATGTGCAGTTTCTTCTATAGGCCATAGACCCTACTCTCCAATGTTGGCATCATCATCTTTCTCTGCACTTCCATCATCACTCCCTTGTATGGGGCTTCATCCCTGAAGCCCCTGCTTCAAGCATCATGCATTTATCCTCTCCAACATTGTTAGGATATTATGAAATATGTGTTTGGTCTCTGTGCCATTTCCTGCAACACAGCTCCTAAACCTCAGGAGTCTCTACAGTGAGAAGCACCTCTTCTGTGTGCTTACCAGATGACTGGTGGCTGATGGCCCTGGACAGCATTGGGACAGGGGCTGCCACCAGAACACTCAAGGCATGATTGAAGGTTGGGATGTTTGGCCCCATCTCCCTACCCCAACCTCTAGGGCTAAAGGCTGAATTGGTCACTGGTAATTAATGACTTAACTAATCATGCCTATGAAGCATCTGCAAGGACTGGAGTGCACCCACAGAAGTGACCATGTGGGACCTGGAGGGTGCAGTGCATAGACAGGACAGGGAGGCTCTCTGCCCCATCCCACATTCCTTGTCCTGCAGCAAGTACTCCATCTGGCTTTTCATCTGTTTGCTTTGTAAACGCCTTTATAATGAGCCAGTAAGCATGTTTCCATGAGTCTGCAAGTCCCTCGAAGCTGAGAAGGGGCTCATAGAAACCTCCACGGATAGCCAGTTGGTCAGAAGCATGGGTGACCACCTGCTTCTTGTGCCTGGCATCTGAGCAGAAAGTGGTCTTGTGGGGCCTGCCGCTCCTCTCAGCTGGTGCCAGCACTGTGTTGATCAGGGATTGCCCCGCTGGTGTCTGGCAGGGAACCCACACAAGAAGAAAGCCACCTGGCTGCTGTGGAGAGAAGTCTCCACACTCCCTACAGCTGTGGTTGTACTGTGTGGTAAGACACAGCAGGAGAGACTCTGGTTTTTCCTCTTTGTACTTAAGAGTTCCGCAAAGTCAATCTGCTATAGGACTTCCAAAGTTTTGGTGGTTCCCTGTGGCCCAGACCAAGTCCAACGCATGATGAGCACCGTGGTCCTTTTCTCTAGGGTGATGAGGCCTTCCTGGTTCCTCACCACTGGCCTCACCCCATGCATGCTGTTTCCAAGGCCCCAAACCCAATCACTCTCCACAAAATCCACTTCTTTGAACAGGAGGTTTTGGGGGATACCCAGATAAAAACCATAGCACCACAGAGTGGGCACTGTCTGGTATGCATACACTATGTGGAGTCAAGTTTGTCCCCCCTCAAGTGAGCTGTTTTTTGGAAATAGGAAAACATTTTGTTTTACTTTTTCTTTTTATTAGTACCATGCTGTACAGTATTTTTGGGAGTTAATGCTGGGGACTGACCCCACGCCATTCACACTAAGCTACATTGTCAGTGATTATTATTTTTTAAAGTTTGAGATGGCTAAATTGTTAATTGCTCAGGTTGGGCTTAAAATTGTGATACTCCTTCCTCAGCAGCTGAGAGTGCTGGTACTGAGCCACCATTCCCAGCTAGAAAACTGGACAAATTGTACCTCAGGGAAGCCAGAGGGAGCAGACAGTTGAGTGGCTGTGAGTGTCCAGGAAGGGGCAGAGTCCAAAGGTAGACTCCCCAGGGCCAAGTCTAGGAGAGGGCACACAGGGGCTGAGGTTTGTGAAGGCGAAGAGAGGACCAAAGGAAGATACCTCTGGGATGCAGAGGCTGCCGATTGGTGACCCAGCCAGCATGCAGGATGGAGGGGACCCGGCAGCCTCAGAACAGCAGCTCTGTCCATGTCCAGTGCCCACAGTGCCATCGTGTTACTGACATCAGTGATGGTGACACCGAGGTCCCCAAGGTCAGTGATGGGTAATCTTATCTGTGAACTCTATGGCCAGATGTTTCTGGGTGGAATTAGCATTGGAGAGGGAGGGCTCAGTGCAACAGCTTTCCTTTCTTGCAGTACGTGGGCGTCATGCAGCGCTTTGATGTTTTACACACAACCAAAGGCTGAGGAAGGAGGTCTTCACTGCTCCTTTTCTGCCTTCCTGCTCAATCAGGGACTTCTCATCCCCTCAGCTCCACCCTCAGCCTGCACGACACCATTACTTCCCTTCCAGTCCATCACACTGACTCCACACTGGTTCTCCAGGTTGCAGGAAGTAGGCTGGTGGACTCCTCCATCATCGTAACCAGGTGAGCCCCTGAGCCAACCTAGCCTCTCTCTGTCTCTGTCTGTCTGTCTGTTTCTGTCTCTGTCTCTGTCACCTCTCTCTCTCTCTCTCTCTCTCTCTCACACACACACACACACACACACACACACACGCCTAACCTATTTGGCTTTCCCACCCTAATTCAGGATCCCAGAGTTGAAGCCTGAGGGTGAAGATCTGGGTCTCACTGGCATCCTCCAATACCTGAAGAATTTGTGTAGAGGGAGACACAGTGACATCCTGCAATGTTGACACATGGGTTTCCCATACCTGAAAAACATCCCTGAGCATCACAGCCCCTGGAGGTGTGTGCCTCTGGGGAGGCTGGGAGAGGCTCTAAGTCTCAGCCCCAGGCAGGCTTGGTGTTCAACTCATACCACCCAGCCAAGTGTTCAACCTACAGTAGCCCTGGAGGTCAGTGCTGCCCTCTGACTGGCTCTCATCCAAGGGAGGGTGGGGAGAAGCCCTTGTTTATTTTCATGATGCTGAAATCTTTATGGAGGAAATAAAATCATTTTACATGCTCAGATTGGGTATTCTGGAAACACTTTGAATGTCTGTTCATATTTATTGGAAAAAAAATTGTTCTCCTCCATGGATACTCTTCAGAACTACCTAGATGTCAAAGTTTATGTTCCATACAATATATGTAATAGCATCTAAGCTTTATATTTTGTTCACTTAAAAACAAAAACAACAGTCAAAATTCAAGCCAATAAAATAATTACACAATGACCTTAAAAGAAGTGAAGAAATGGGAAGGGATAAATTCAAACACCTGCCACAGGACTATGGAAGGTCTATTCCTAGATCTCGGAGTTTAACCTCCTGAATGGCACTGTGAAGTGTATCTGTCTCACTGTTTACAGATGGGGTGATGTGGTTCATGAAAGAGAGACACCATGGCACTTGAGGGGTGTGGCCAAAGATCCCAACTGACCTTGGGTTGAGGCAAAGCCAGTCAGAGCCACACCAGGTCCCAGCTGTTCCTCAGGCTCCTGTCCCTAAACTGGAAATTCTCACTTCACTAACTCTCCATCTGTACCAGGACATCATCAAGATTCCATCCCATAAGACCCAGCACTTCCGAGAATGACCCAGAGAACACAAAGTGCGTCTTTCTCAGGGTCTGCACCTCTCAGAAAGGTGGTGCTCACTCTGGCTTCCCCAGGAGGATTTCCCGAGGGTCATAAGCAACGAGTCTCTCCAGCAAATGCTTGATGATATACAGTTCTTTGCAGCCCGAGGTTCGGGCTTGCTTAATGTTGCCAAGGACACATGAAGACTGAACTCTGGGAACATTCGGGTTCTCTGCTGAGGCTTCAAAAAGCCAAGCCTCTAGAAAGGTTGTAACTTAGATATGTGTTTTTTTCTCAATTGGTCTTACTGCTTGCAAACACAGGGATTTGGGACCTGGTGCTGAATAGGGGCCTTTGAGAGGACACTGAGAAGCTGCAATGCCAAACAAAGGGTTAGATTAAAAAGGAAGGCTTGTCATGCACTTTTCTCTTTTACATCATAGAAAACAAAAGTAGACAGATCAACATTTAGGGTAAAAAAAAAAAAAATCAGAGCTGCCACCCATTGAGCACCCGTTGATCCATTTCTGTGGCAACAGTAGGAGCATCCCCCGAACTCTACATGGCTGTGTCTCTGGCTTGCTCTGTTCGTGTGCAGAAACACACCCACACTCACTCACCCTTGTGCCACCCCAGCCACACTCGGTGGCCTCCAGAAATTCTCTGGAATGGGAAGGTGTCTAGCATCAGGTCACTGTGCTGTGGCTCTGGCCCTGCAGTGTGTGGGCACCATCCTGTCAATCAGTGCCACAGGACACCTTAAACTTGGAAATGTGGAAGGTTTCCTCCTGGAAAGAAGAATCTAGACTAGGGTATGAGACAAGAAGGATCAGAGGCAAGGACACTTGAGGTTAAATCAGATCCTCACGTACCCCACAGTGGAGGGAGCAACACAGAAGCCAGAAGCCCAGAGTGGAAGGAAGCAGGTCCTGCCTGACCTACCAACTTACTTTCAGATTGGCGACCTTGGAGAAGAACCAACTCCGGAAAGTGCAGACTCTCAGCCACACTGCTATTTCACTTCCATGAAGAAGAGAGATGAATGCTGCTGTAGCCTAAGATGCTTCTGATTGTGTGGGACTCCCTGGTTTAACAGCAGTAAGCATTGACAACAGGCTTTTAACCCAGCTATTCAGAACTGGTGCGCTGAGGCAAGCACGGCCTCAGTGCTCTGCACTCACTTGAGGTCTCTTTTTCCTCACACTGCAGCTTTATTTCCCACCAAAGCCTCAGACGCAGAGGGGGGACAACCTCTTCCAAGTCACCAAGCTAGTAAATAGGAGTAGGGTCAGGTCTCGGATCCAGCCCAATTCCCGTGGCCTGGCTCGGGACACTGTGGCCTCTGCCCCAAAGGATTTATCTCTGGCTCTGGAAAGCAGAACTAAATTAGTCTGCAGAGCACTTGCCTCCTGATTAGGTTTTGCTTGTGATAACATAAAAATTAAACTGTTGTTCTCAACACACGCAGGCAGGTTGGAACAGTATGGTAGGTGCCTGCTAATGGGGAAGATGCACTTCTGGGGGTGGGGGGAAATGTGCCCAGTGACATCAGAACGTCATTTGCCAAGCCAGCGAGTGGCTCCGGCACAGGGCACCTGATGCTTCCTAGAACTGGACCTGCTGGAATGCAGTTTGAGATGGGCTTTACTCCCCAGGCTAGGCTTTCCCTCCACAAAGAGCTGGAGCCCTGAGAGCCTCAGGGGTGGAAGTCTGCACAAAACGAACTCGAACTGGGTGCCCTGGGAGCTGACAGGTGATTTCTCCAGCCCCAGGTGGCTACAAGCCCTTAGGCTTGAGAAGAAGGATGGGCTTGACTCCCTTCTGTGTCTCCGCCACTGGCTCTGTCCACCTGCATTTTCTCTGCCTCTCCTGTCTGGTAGCCAGAGGAGAGAGGTGCTAAGAAATGCCTCTTTCCTGGAGGCACTGGTTGAGTGTAAGCCCAGCAGGCAGGCAGCAGGCACACAGCCCTGGATGTGACCTGCCCTCCTCTGGCTGTGGGGGCTGTGGTGCGGGAGGGCGGAGGCTGGCAGTGTGGATGGGCTGTGTGCTGGTCTGCAACTCGTGCGTCACAGCATTCTGGGGGCTCCACTGGACCCCTGACATTTAGGGGCTTTCTTTAAATTACTTAACTTTGTTTCCCCTGAATCTTTTATTTTTAAATTTTATTTTTATTGGACTATGTCAGAGGGATCAGGGCTGGTTTCACAATTGATTTGTTTCGATTAATTTAAATACCAGTATTTTTTGTCCTTCTTCCTGCTGCTCACATTGACAAATTACCAGGGTGTGACGTAAATGTCAAATCTTATTTGAAGTTCAGATGGTACAGAATTCAGGAAGGGCAGGAGTTTGATTACAAAACAGTGCTCACATAAAGGGTACAGCTCAAAATCAGAATAAATCAGCTTTCTCGTTTCCTGACCTGCACAAATTTAATTATGTAGACCTGATGCTTTCGTAATCTGATTTTCAAATGATACAATGTTCTTTTCTCTTAATTTTGTCTTAAGACAAATGCTTTAATTTCATTTCTAGCGGTTGAGGGAAAGTAAAGTTCAATGTCTAATTTCTCTGATATATGTAGGTTTTTCCTTCTGCTTTCCAGGAGACAAAATAAAGGACCAGAAGCAAGATCAAATTCCATAAATAAATTATGGTTGGCTTGTCTTTAAATATCATAAACTACTGAAAAGAAATGAAGTCATAGACACACATTAATTTTATTTTGAAAGCTAAGGGACAGTTAAAATTTAAAAGTTTTGTAAAAGTAGGAAAATTAAAGTAAGGGAAAACCTATAACACTCACAGAAATAATGAAACACCTGTATTTTCTTGTTCACATCTTCCAGGATAACGGAATTCCTTGCTGGCTGCATGGCTACTTAAGTAACCGCCAAAGTCCTGGGGCGGCAGTGAACAACCTGTCCCTGTGTTCCTTGTTAGTATTGCTTACATCTACCCAGTAATCTAGCCACCATTTCACCTTCTCCATAGACTAAAACATCCCCCAGGGGAAAACCACAAGTTAAATATCAGCAGAACAGCAAGACCTTCCAGCTAGACATTCGTTTGGTTGTATTTTAAGACCTTCTTTCATCTCCCCTCAGAATATTTATGGAGTTGGAGAAGTCAGATTGTGTTAGTCTATAACATTTTTTCTGGAATAGAAACAAAAAAAGAGAAAAAATAGAACAACTTTGAACTAGAGTTTGCACCAGCCTAGCCTTGTGCCAATGCCAGTCACCATTAGTCCTGCCGACAGGCCCTCTGTTTTAATGCCCCCACAACACAAACTGCCCCTGCAGATGCAGTTCTACGGCATTACCACAACCACAGCCAGGTGGAGATACAAGGCTACTGTGCAGGTCATTTTAAGTCAGAACACAGGCCAAAGGACAACACCGGTTCTGTCTGCCTAGCTGTCCTTGTTTTATCACTTGCCTCAGCAGGAATTACCTGCTCCAGGAATTACCCAAATGACAAACAGCTGTGACATTCTGTACCAAGGGAATGCAGAGCAGGCCCAGTGTATCAGTTCTGTGCAGCCCTCCACACCTGGATATGTTAATGTGAAGGAATGCGTCAGAGTGGCACAGAGGAAAACAAGTCTTCCTGCCATTCATCTTCCCTGCTACCCTGCTTCCCTGCTATGCAGATTTATGGGTTTCATGTTTGCACTAGGTACACAGCTCTTGAATCTGCACAGGCATCTTTTTTTTTTTTTTTATGGCCAGCTCAGGCCATCCTGGGGGTGGGACTGGCATGCATGCAGTGCCGGGGATCAAACACAGTCCCTGTGCTTGCCTAAGCTTGCCTAAGCAGGCACTTTAGACGACTGAGCTATCTTGCCGGCCCCAACACAGGCATCTTTTGGGTAGAAAGACACACATCTTTTAAGAACTTTGGCTCTGGAAGGAACTGCCTGCTGGGTCACAGTTACCGAGTCAAATCTCATGCCAAATCCCCAAAGCCTGCTGTCTCCAGGCCCGTGAGCCAATCCACTCAGGAGGAACCTGAACAAGCCTAGAGAAGCTAGCATCAAGACCCAGATGCTGGCTGTGAGGTGCAAGCGAAATCTGCTCAGGGACCAGGGACACAGCCGCATCAGGTGGGCAGAAGCGAAGCCAGCAGGCTTTCCTGGCAGTGCAGGCACTGTACACATCAGTCAGGTGGTCTTCCTGTGACTGCTGCTGACACAGACTCTGGTAGGCCACCACACTCAGGCGGCTCTCTGAGCCCTCTTCCACCTTAGCCTCTGTGCTCTCTTTGGCCTGGCTGTCCCAGTCCTCATAAGAGCCCTCCACCTGTCTCATCAGGCCCCCCTTTGCCCACCAGTACTGCTTGGTTGGACAGATCATAATCCCCTATGCTTGATGTCTGCTCATTGTGACTCTGTGCCGTCAACGCCCCTGAAGCAGCATGTGGGCCACAAACTGTGCTGTGCCTGTTGCTGGCCTAGAGCAGAGCCTGTCCTCTCCTCCTGGCTGTGTTTATCTCCATACCACGGCAAGCACCGTGTCAGATCTTCCGCATCACTTTAGCAAGTGTCACAACTACCTCACCTCCACACAAGACTCTACAACAGGAGCCAAAAGCCGGGGCACTCTGGTGACAGCAGATGTCACTGACCATGTAGCAGTGAGCTTGTTTCTCTTTTATTTAGTTTTTATGTATTTAGGACAGGGTCTACAGGGTGTCACTATGTACATCAGACTTATAGGGATTCGCTTGTTTTCAGCCTCCCAAGTGCTGGGATTACAGGCGTGGGCCATC
>NDGM011200061.1:0-12742 GCA_002564305.1 Octomys mimax | reverse complement strand
AACCATCCAGCAGAAAAGTATAAAATTGAGGTATAAAAAGTAAAGCCATATTAATATGCTGAGTTGTAAAAGGCTCAAGTCAACAATGTCTGACATTGCCAGTTCTATGGATAACACACTATTATAAACTACTGGACTATATTGGATTACTTTGCTGAATTCATGCACCTACAATATATGAATGGCAATGGAATACACATCTCTGACAAAACTAAATAAAAAGGAATACAAATGAAGGACCATTTTGTATCTGTACATACAAAATAGGATAGATATATTGCTACTTTCTCTTAATTCAATGAGAAGAAACATTTGTACTAAGTGTTTGGACAAGATATCATGTTTGCATTTTGTGCTATGAATAACCACTATGAGGACAACAATATGCAATGTATTAATTATTGAAATTATTTTATAACCTCAATTTTATACTTTTCTGCTGGATGGTTAAGGCCAAGATAAAGCAAGACTGATATAACAAGAAATGTAACTTTTGTATTTGACAAGTTCAGTCAAATCCCCTCAGGATTTAGCCTCTCCTACTAATCTGTCTTGAAGTTGTCCCATTGCTATTTGTTTCTCAATTAAATTAATGAAAAAACAAATAAAAATGAAAATATAAAGGGCTGGGAGATGGAGAAGCAGTCTAAGTGCCTGCCTAGCAAGCACAAGGACCTGAGTTCGATCCCTGCTATCTTATGCTGTGCCAGCCAAAGAACCAGGGGCACAGTGATGAAAAAAAAAAGAAGAAAAATCAAGATAATTTTTAGAAGAAAGAAAAGTTATGTGTTGTTGGCACATGATAGAAAGATTAATGAAAAGTAGTAGCTTCAGAAACATACTCATTTCCAGAAATATATATATATATATATGAATATGTATATCAAATGTTTTTCCATATTATTATATTTTCTTCCATTTTCTATGACAAATATCTACTCTTTTTAAACTATTCTTCTTCTTTCTAGATAACCTAGAAGTCTCAGTCAGACAATCATTTCACTTCCTTGGGGTCACCAATCTATTAAAAGATTATATTCCACTAATGATTTTTCTTTTTGTTTGCACCCTTTCCTCTTTACCTAGTGATTCTATCATAGCATAATAATTGTTTGCTTGCATAAAGTTTTAAGTTCTTTGCACACGTCCTCCTGATTAGCATAAAAGAAAATTCCAGAAGTATTTCCAGCAAACATTTTCCCTTTCTCTCAATTTTCACAGAGTAAACAATATAAATTTTGCCAAAATTACTAACTACACACCTGAAATTAATAAGTTTAAACTCAAGTGGATCTGATACCCTCATATGATAGTTACCCATAACATGTTATCCATAACATGATTTTCCTTTCTTCCACAGACTTAATGTTTTTCATCAAAATTCCAATATTTTTCTCATAGTCATTTTTGTTCTCTCTGAAATGAGAAGCAAGCAGGAGAGAATCACCTCATCTTCCTCCCATCACATATACTTGCCTCTACCTCTGCTTCTGTGTTCCCTCTTTCATACTTTTACAGTGGTTAGAAAGTCCAGGCCTCTGTCCAAGGCCAGCCTCTTCTTGGGTGCAGTTGACCATATTTCTTAAATCATGATTTGTGTTGCTTCTATTAGCTCACTACTATTGACATGGAAACATGCTGTATTACCTACTATTTGAAAAACAACTACTCTTCCAAATTTCTATTACTATTTATTAAAAACAATTGCCACAATCTCTAGGTCTATTAATCAACCTTTGCCATGAAAGCATTCTGCTATAACAGTCTTATCTTACACTAACTAGTTATTTTTTGAACTCTAATGGTCACACCTTAAATTTTATTTTTCTTCAATTCTTAGTAGTATTTGAGCTAATTGATGACCTTTTCTTCTGTGAAATATTTTCCTTACTTGGCTTCAGTAACCTCATCTATACCAATGATTTTCTTCTTCCAAAAACTTTTCTTTATGGGCTCTTTCTAAATTTTGGAGTTCTCCAAAGTTCTTTTTTAAATTAATTTTATTGAGAAACAAATAGCAACAAGACAGTCTCAAAACAGTTAGCAGGACAGTTTCAATGATTAATATATTGCATATTGTTGTCCTCATAGTAGTTATTCATAGTACAATACGCAGACATGAAATCCTGTCCAAACATGTCAAAGCTATCTTTTCTCTATTGTGTTCACTTGGCAAATGGTCGATACTAGTTCCATGGATTTAAGCATCAAATTTTGTTCAGTCATGAACTTTATCATTTTCTGTACATACCAAAATAAGAGCAGTGTTTCTCCTTCTAGAGTTCTCCATTGTTTTAACTTTAATTCTTTGTACAGTTTTTAAAAATTCTATCATCACAAATATGTTGATTCATTGCACTCTTAGGTATATTGCCTAGAGAGAGTAAGTGATACTTCTGTTCTGGTATTTCAGATAGGTCCCCACTCCCTTCTTTCTCCAACTCATACTTTCACCAAATCCATTTATATTTTTCTTTTCCAACATGTCAGTTATGATCACTACAACTCACCCTGCTATGGTTTCTTCCAAAGATTTAAATTGCTTGTTTGGTGTAATATTCATTTGATAGATATAAATCTGCTTAAAATACTCATTGCCTTTTTGTAGGAAAATATATCAAATGAATTATGAGCTGCTTGGTGGAAAATGATGTATTGTACATTATAATTTCATATTCTCCTTTCTGTTTGTTATCATTTCTAGCCATTGTAGTTAATCATAATTTATTTGTGGACTTGTCAGCATAACAAATTTGTATGCTTATCATCATTCACAGCATCATGTTAGCCAGTTTTCCTATTGCTGGAAGACAGTAGTGAAGACCCACAGTTTGGCTTCAAGGGAAATAATACTTGAGTATTTGACTCCAAAGCAGGAGCATCATGATGGGAGGGTATGGCAGAGGAAAACTTCCTAATTCATGGCAGTTGGGAAGCATAGAAAAGGAAGAGTATTAGAAGGGAAGGAATCAGGGACCATAAGTACTAACCAAGATCACTTAGATATTTCCAGAACTATGCTTTACTAATCCCCTGGTTGTTTCATAAGCAATCAAGTTGACAATTAAGATTACATGCTATATCTCATACTTTTTCAACTTGGCACACAAACATATTTCCTTAAACCACATTTAATCTTTAAATAGAGAAAACAGCAAGTTAAGAATTCTGCCTAATATGGTACAACTATTCATGAATACAAAGGGAAACACATTAATTTCTTTCTCAAAGAACCAAGGCAAACTCTTAGCTATGAATCTCTAAAAACAAAAAGCAAGATACATGACCCTAAGATATAATGGCACAAGGGAAACTTTCCTTTCCAAAAAAGAAAAATGGTGTAAAAATATGGGACTAGAACAAGACTGAAATGCAACAGAGAAAATGTTTAGTGCCCCATTTGGAACAAATGGTCATGAGTTCTGAGTTCCAGAGCACGTGAGCTTTCTCCCTATCACCCTGGTGATTTTAACCCATAGAGCCTTTCCCTTGGGCTGGCTCCACGCTCTTGCTGCAACTTTTCTGGGTAGAGTTTGTGCTCCTGGCATCAGTAATTTCTGACAACACAACTGAACCTGTGGCTTCATTCCTAAAGTTTTATATACTGCACTTTTAGGGACTACTTGTCTTGCTTCCACACCCCAATACCTTCATAAAAATCTGGGTAGAGTCTTTCTTGACTATACACTTCTACATTCTGCATGCCTATGAAGCCAGCATCATATGGATGATGCTGAGGTCTGCTGCCAACTCAAGCAGTAGCCAGCCTTCCTCTTACCATGGCAGCAGTGACGTATGAATGCCTAATGGCTGAGTACAGTGAGATAAATCACAGTGAACAAATTCCCTAAAAGGCTCTTTTTGAGCAGGGACCCCAGGAACTCAATCCTTTCAAAGAATTACACTTAATACCCTGGAACCTCTGGTGAATAGGGTCTTACTGATTTATTTGATGCCCTCAAGTGATGTTTCTTTTTAATTTTGTTAATCTTTAGTGTACATCTTCAACATCCCTTACCTCATACCAGACTCCTAAACCCCATGGTCAAGTACAGTTGAGAAACAATATCACTACTCTCGATTTTCTGTGTTAGTCAGCATTCCTATGGCTGAGCTCAGTACCCAGCATCCACAACTTAAAGGAAGAGAGCCTTAATTTGACATTCAGTTTCAGGAGATATGGCTCATGGTCTGCTGGTACCAAGGCATAAATATCAAAGTGGAAATTCATGATAAAACAAGGATGTTTAGTTTATGGGGGCAGGGAAACAGATTAGGGGAACAATGCTAAGGAGAAAGGAGCCAGGGATCACACTCAGGTCATGCTTCGATGACCCAGGAAGACACACAGAAATATGCTTTCCTAATCACCTGTTCATTTCTTAAACCAATTATGTTGACACAATTAAGGTTCACCATAACAGCCAATAGGCATTTACTGAGAAAATAGCAGGTCATTTTCTGGAGCAGCAGAGAATATCTTCAGAAATGTTGAGCATACATGTTATTCTTATCATATCTGAGAAAATAAATGCTGTCTCTTGTACGAGTGACTTCTTGGAGCAACTGTGAGTACAAGAATGCTGTGTGATCTGATGAAAAATTTGAGGAACTGAAAAAGTTGGGATATTTGCCTCCTGTTTCCTTCAAGCCTTCACTAAGAGCCTAACTGCAGGCAAGCTACATCATCTCAGCTGCTGTTTTAGTTCTTCCATCTGTGAATGAACACTATTAGTTTCTTTCCTACACATCCCACTGATCTATACAATGGCCAAATCAAGAAAGTAGAAGACAGTTCACTTTTTAAAAAGTAAATTCCTTATAAAAACATGTCATCTTAACACTACATTCTTTAATGAGAATTCCTAAGGAGACAGATGATCATTAAGAGATATTTTCTTTGGAATTTCCAATTTTAAAATCCTCCTCAGTATATTTCACAGCAGTTCGATTCCCCAGCTGTACTTTGCTAAACAATATTAGAGCAGATCATTGCTTTTCTTGTTTTCCTGAGATCTTGAAGTACCTAGGAAACTTCAGAGAAGGATCAAAGAGCTGAAAGTGAAATACTAGGCACACTCTGAAGCCCCAATCCCTGGGAGTTGAATGACTGTGTCCCTGTAGTAGAGATGGAGACACTGCCTTCAGGACTGTAGTGAGTTACAAATGTGATAACTTTTGGGAAAACACCTATGGAAAGGTTTAATACGTTTAGTAGCTTGATTTCAGAAAAGTTGATGAAGTTCATCTATTAGTGTCTTTATTGACACAAGAATCATTTTGATGAAAAAATATAAATTTGAGAATCAATGTAGTTATAATCAAAGATGAACAAAGTGGTAAAGATTATATTATAATAAGGCATAGTAAAAATTATTTATTTGACTGTGTTGCCCAAAAATGTTTACCATTTTCATAAGTATTAGTAAAATAGGTAAATAATGAAAGTACTTAGATGTTTGATGTTTTAAATTAACATCGTTGAAAGAAGAGAATTTGGTGCTTTGTGTTACACATAATGCTACTGGGTTATTTTTGTTTAATTATGCCTAAGAACAAAAGCATCTTACATGGACAGATAGCAAAGATAAACACACACATTATTATTTTTTATCCAGAGATCACCATTTTGTATTTGCATATTGTATTTAAACCACATTCTGAATGGTTTTGATTTCAGAGGCCTTCGGATTAAGGACAGTTTCTTTTATCTGATGTTTATTCTTGAGGTTTGTTTTGACCTTTTTCTAGCATGATGCATACAAGTTTTGAATGGTTTAGAGATCCTTTGGGATTTAGGAGCAAAGGAAGAAGAGGATTAAGATGATCTTATTTTAATTTAATATTTATTAAACACAGAGGTTATTCCAAACTTATTGGAAACATCAAACTGAAATAGCCTGAAAACAATTGGTTTTGAATGTACAAATTTGAGAAATTATTGAACTAACTCATCAAACCTCTCTTCCTCTTATGAATGATGCAATGTAGTCACAAAAAATCATAATTAATCATTTCTCATGGCATCTGGCTAATGGAAGAACTAGGAGTTGACTTTGATGTTTTCTCTTTTGTCCTGTCCAAACTCTTCCTATTATATCAAACTGACACTTAAGACAGCCAAATGTCATTTAGAAGGTAGATGTTTAATAGGAAATCATAACATCATAAGCAGGAATGATGCCTTTTTAACTTATAAAACAACCATAGCATTTATAAATACATAAATTTTGGAGTAAATGAGATACTAAGCATTGTTCATGTCATTATAGCATGCCCCATCAAGATCAATACATCAGTTTAGATAGAAATAATCAACTGAGGCCCAAGCTATTTGTCTTGGTTTTATGGTTTCATCGACAATAACACTTCCTATCTAGCAGAAATAGCAAACTCTAGAGTGCTAGTCTTGAAAATCCTAATATTCAAAGGGAACACACCAAAGTCTCTATGCAAATACCTATAAAGTTTTACAATCCTCTAGTTTGATGTCCAACACAACGAAGTGCCAGCTCAGCAATTTCCAACCTGAATAAGTCCTTTCATAATAATTTTAGGAAGCAAATAATAAAAAATAGAAGTTACATCTCTTGTGATTTTAAGATCATATTCAATTCAAAAGTAGTCCTCATGGGCAACTAATACCTACCTAATGATAACATTTCTCAGTAGAACCCTAAGACCATAAATCAGCAACTGAGCATCCTCTTTTCAAATAAAGCTTTTATCCCAATAAAAGATGATCCTTACTTGAGCTAAGTTAAGCCATTTGAAAGATGCTTTCCTGCCTACTGGAGATATTTCCCAAACTGACTGGTGACATTCAGAATAGATTGAGAGTGTTTTAGCTGCATTTAACCCAAAGTCCTTTCTAAACCATTGTTTACTGTTCTAATGATAAAATCTTCACAGAAAAAAACAAATGAGAATTTTTTTAAGATTGAGTCTAATTCACTCAACCCAATTTTTCTCAATATGTGATCAATATAAAGAGGCCAAAAGTCTCTAGCATGTCTCCTAGATAGGTACTGCAAAACCTTGTCATCTCTTCTCCTTTGGAGAAGAACTTGAGAGAGAAGAATAAAGGATAGGCCAGTGGGGATAGGAAAGATGGGAGATTTTAGTTGGCTTTTCCTAAAAAGAAAAAGCCAACTAATATGTCTTTAGAGGGACATACAGAACAATGAGAGAGAGAGAGAGACAGAGAGAGACAGAGAGACAGAGACAGAGAGACAGAGAGAGAGACAAAGAGACAGAGAGACAGAGACAGAGACAGAGCAACATGTGTGTGTGTGTGTGTGTGNNNGAGAGAGAGAGAGAGAGAGAGAGAGAGAGAGAGAGAGGCAATTGGTTTCATGGTTTCATTGACAATAACACTTCCTATCTAGTAGGAAATAGCAAACTCTAGAGTACTAGACTTGAAAATCCTAGTATTCAAACTTGGGTGATACCACATGTCAATGAGTTCTAATTTTGGCTCCCCCAAGTACAATATGGGAAAACTTGGATAAATCATTTTCCAGTTCTACTTTAGGTGCAGGGTCAGGATTGGTACATCTTTCATTTTACTGGTTGATCCTTCCAGCTTTTCTTCATTTCTAGTGTGGCATAAAAGGGAAATCATAGATCTGCCACATATAACTATATCTGGAAAAATTCCTTAACTTTTCCTAATTTACAATTTTGTAAAGAATATAATGTGGGATGTTATGATTTTGTCTACTTGTCCTCCCAAAGCCTCATGCAGTCATGGGGCAGAGACTTCTAGAGTCTGAGATTAACAAATGACCCACTGGGATTATGGGTCTTGGTACTGCTTGGATTATGCATGTGAGTACTATACCCAGCCTGGGGCATATAAGGCTGAATGCATCTTAAGGAAGACAGAGTTCCTCTCTGTTGCCATTTGTTGCTACTACTCCTCCCTTTTGCTCTCTGTTCTTTGCCACCACCATGAAAAGTTACTCTCTGCCATGTGCCACTCTGCCTTGGAGCCAGCTGAGTACCAATTGAAACCTCCAGTAACTGTGAGCTAAATAAACCTTTCCTTCCTTCATTTTGGGTATCATGTATTTGTTCCAGCAATGAGAAAAGAATAACTGAGACAGAATTTGATACCAAGAAGTGGGGTCACTGCTGTCACTAAACCTGACCATTTTGATTACAAGCTTTTTGGAATGGCTTATGCAAAAAGATAGGAAAGGTTCAGAGATGTTGCCTACTTGTTAAGTTCTGGAACAGCTTTGGCTATTCTGTTTGGGAGATTCTGGTCACAGCTCAGAAGACCATAAGACTCATAGAAAGCCTGCCTGTAAAGACCAGGCTGGAGAGGTTTCTGCTGGGAAGGAGGACAGCTTTGGTTTTTGAATTCCAGATGACTTGTGTTTTGGCTTGGCAGAATCTTTGTCTGCGCTTCACTTATGTCCAGAGACTTTGTCTGAGAGTGAGTTAAGCATGGCATACTGACTAATCTTTCAAAAGAAATTTCAAAGTGGCCAATTTTTGAGGGAGTGACATGGCTGTTGTTGGGGACTTTAAGACAGATTTATGTTGAAAATCAAGAGCAAAGATCCCAGAGGGATGATTTAAGATGTGAGTTTGGCCAGATAGGTAGCTCAAAAAAAGCAATGGAATGAAAGATAGAGCTGAGAGGATCTCCATTGCCAAGAAAGAATAAGAGAATGGAATTGATGGTCTGAGGGCATCACAGGAGGCTGCAGATCTCCAACCACTGCAGCCTGAGAACCCCAACACAAGGTACTTTGCTTTGAGGAGAAAGCCACAGGGCCCCATATTTGAGAATGAAAGCAATGGCCAGAACAGTTTGCAGAATGGCTCAGACATGGAGAATTTATTCCTCAGAATCAGAGTGAGAGTGTTCAGGCAGTTGACCCCTACAGTCCAGAGAGAAGAAAGCTTGGCTACTGCTCCATTAGCAGCAGACCATGGCATCATCCATGTGGCATTGGTTTTAGGCACTTGCAGAATGCAAGAGTTTTGAGGGTAAGAAGGCTTCCACCCAGATTTCACAAGAAGGCCTGGGAGGTCAGGCAGTGTGCACCTGGAAGGGCAGTGCATAAAGCTGTAAGTCAGAAACCTATTCAGTGGAAATCCCAGAAGTTTGAAAAAGCCAGGAACATGGATCATCTAAGGAAAACTGCAAGGAAGGAGTAAAGCAGGTCTGAGAGAGAAGCCATGGGAGCTACCACCAAGAGTGCCATAGGGGCACAGTGACATGGAGCTCACAATTTGCCACAGATTGCTTTGGATGTTCCACAGGATCTACAGGATTTAATGTTTGCCCTGCTGGATTTTGGACTTGCTTTGGTCCCAGTGCTTGGTATCCTGCTATAATGGTAATTTTTTTGTGTACCACTGAATATTGGAATTGTTTAACTTTTCTTTTGTACGGGGCCTCACAGGTAAGACTTTGCCTCAGATCTTGGAGGAGATTTGGGACATACTTTTCAGCAATGCTGAAATTTTTGGAAATTTGCCAACTCTTAGAGATGGATTAAAATGGCTTTTAAAAAAAGGGTGTACATGAAACTGTGGGGGTCCAGGGGCAGAATGTTATGCAGTCATGGGGCAGGGACTTCTAGAGTTTGAGATTAACTCATGCCCTACGGGAATTATGGGTCTTAGTACTGCTTGCATAATGTGTGTGAGCACTATACCCAGGCTGGGGCATATAGCCTGAATGCATCTTAAGGAAGACAGACTTCCTCTCTGTTGCCTTTTGTTGCTGCTACTCCTCGCTTTTGCTTTCTGCTCTTTGCCACCACCTGGAAAGACTGCTCTGTGTCGTGTGCTACTCTGCCTTGAAACTAGCTGAGTATGGACAGAAACCTCCAGTAATTGTGAGCTAAATAAAATTTTCCTTCCTTCATTTTGGGTGTCAGGTATTTGTCCCACCAACAAGAGAAGAGTAACTAAGACAAGAGTGATAAATACACTTGCTTAGTGAGTTCGCTGAAAATATTGGGCATGATAATGCATGCCAAAGTAAATAATTCCATTTAATCATTCAATAAACATTATATTTGAGTGATAATAGCTAAGGGTTGGATGTGAGTTTAAAAGGGAGGTGGAAAGAGGTTTTTCAGTCATCTATAACCTTAGGCTTATGGTTACCCTGGGTACCTAAATAACAGTTGTCCCTTCTTATGGTTTAGCTTAAATCCTTAGGCTATGACTCCAAGTATTACCACCAAAGCCGCAAAGTAACAATGCACCTGGACTTGTGTACACTGATTGAGAAGTGATAGCCTCTTGCTGTAGGTGTATGACTGTTTCAGTATCTCCACAAATCCATGTCAACAAAATATATATATATATATATATATATATATATATATATATATATATATCACTTTTATTGTCAAAAATGATGAAAATGCACTAGCCTGAAATTTACGTTTCTTTTGGACTCCTTGCAAGTACAAATAGTGGGTTAGGTTTGAGAGATTCCTTGCTAAACCTAATCATGTCACCATACATCTACAATATAATGTAGATTAAATGCCAGCATACTGTGTGAAACATGAGTATATAGAATTTATGTCTATTCTTTTAAACTGACTCTAGGAGTCATTTAATCATGAAGAGTTATGGCAGAATCTTCACCCTGTTCCTATACCTCAGTGATCTTTCTGTTCTGTCAATTTATCTCCATTACTCCTTTTACCCAGTTACCCTACTGTCTTCAACAGATCTTTGAATTTCTTTAGTGGCATATTTAAGTTAAAAGTCTGATCCTTTACATTCAGCTGTATAAAACTGTTCAATGTTGTAACAGTGTATTTAAATTGAAAATCCATAGAGTTTCATTGAAACACAGAATCTGATTCTACTTAACCTCAAAATCTATCTCAGGTCATACCCGAGGTCATACCACTCACTTCTCTACTGTCACTATACTATTTTAAATCAGTCAACAAGACTTTCTTTTTAGCTTTTGAAAAGGTCAGGCTATTTCATGACATTTTTGTTGGTACTGGGAAGTACAACCAACGCCTCCACACAGAGATATATTATGAGTCCTTTTCTTATTTTTGAGACCGGATTTTGGTAAGTTACTAAATTTTCCAGATTGAGCTTGAACTTGTTATTCTCTTGCAATTGGTTATCAGAGTGCAGGTATGAATCATCATGCCCAATTTCCAATTTCCTATTTTAGAACAATTATACTTACTTTTCTCTATACCTGGATTATTCTTCCCTGATACCTTGTCATGGTTTTCTCATTATTCAAATTTAGGTTAAAGAATTTCCTTCTTAAGAAAATGTGTTCTCCTTACGTGTTAATTTTCTTCAATTTAATATAAATCTTACTATTCTCATGTCATAGTATCTCTACCTACAATTATTTGTTTACATCTTTGTGATCTTTCTTTCTCCATTAAAAAGCAGTCTTTAGAGGTTAGGTGCTTTGTTTTATTCAGTATTTATCAAGTGTCTAGAATAGTGACTTGTTCATAGGATCTCAGTAGACATCCATCAAATGTGAAGTTGAATGGCCTGAAATCTTCCTTTAGTGGTAGGATACATTCAGGTGCTAGTCATATCTCCCTGAAATCCATTCAGCACTGAACAACCATCATAGGACTGCAACTTCTATAGGAGCTGTCATTCTCATAACCCTTTTCTAATTCCACATGGTCACCCTGCATTCCACTTGCCAGATATCACTGCAAACCTTCCCTGTTGATTCATTGTCTTCTACATGGGGCACTACTTTCTTGAGTACTAGAATGAACCAAAAGCTCCTTTGGAGCTCATTTGGAGACACCTTGGCATTTCTAGAAGAAACACACTTCAAGGCAGTGTCATTTGGAGGTACTTGGCCCAAGGAAACAAAGTTCTCTAAATTATTTGAATTGCTGTGTCCTGTTTACGCAAGTTTGTACTACAAATTCATTTTTCAGGTTGCTTTATCTGTGCATCTGTTATTTATGAATGTGATGTTCTTCATAGATATAGTCATTCATTTTCACTACTCAAGTTTTCTGTGAACTTAATAGAGTTCATCCCTAAAAACTTCATTGAGAAAATAAAGCAACCAGCATAAATAACTATAACCTAATTATTTTAATTAATCTATGCACTATTAAAAACATTTATTGAGTGCATTTTATGTGCTGTATACTATTTAAGACATAGGAATATAGCAGAAAGTAAGATAGTCTTTGGTCTCAGGTAGGATATTTTGTAGTAGGTATTGGTGAAAAAAATAGAAAAAAACATAATTACATCTATTACATATATTATGAAGTTAAGTAATTTGTCTAATTTGATTGTTCATCTCAATTATTAAGGTTTAAATTTTAATTTTGTTGGGCTGAGAATGTAGCTTAGTGGTCCAGTGTTTGCTTAGCATGTATAAGAGCTTGTGGTCAATCATCAGTATTGCAAATAGCCAAATCAGACAAAAAAACTGAAAACAGAAGCAACAAAACTCTAAAGTAGGCCCTAAATTTGAATATTTATGTTAACTAAAACATTACTTACCCAAAGCCTTATGGCTCATACAATTTTTAAAGTAAGCATACTGCTATATTTTTATTAATTTAAAAAACTGAAATTTTTCATTAAGAATGTAGTGACCTTCTTTGGCTCTTTGATGAGTCTTGGTTTGAAGTTTGCACTATTTGCAAACAGAATAGCTATCTCTGGTCCACAAGGAAAGCCAACATTTTGGACCTAGCCTTCCAAGGTCAATTAAGACTCAGAACATATGAGA
>NDGM011200059.1:0-12349 GCA_002564305.1 Octomys mimax | reverse complement strand
CCTGAGGCCACAGCGCCGGGAGCTTAGATGCCCTGAGGTCCTCTTACCTGAGAGCCCCAAAGCGTAAAGGAGAGAGCAGGACCGGTACTCTTTGCTACCTGTGAGAATGTGGGAGCCCCTTGCCTGTGCAGTCATTCCGTGGGATGTCAGAATCCTCTATTTATTTTAAATTTTGTGTAGTAGTCTTTTTAGCTCAACTCAGACCAGTATAGTAGAATACGCAACAGAAATTCTGACAAGTTTTGAATTGAAATAGGCTTTTTTCCTAAATATAGTAATCATGGAAACACTCAAGCTTTAGCAGAACAGATTTAAGTATAATAGACAAGTTACAGTTCCGTGATGCAGTGACACCATGCGGCACCTGGTGAGGGCTGCGAGCAGACAGGCGCAGGTGAGTTGGTTCTGAGTGCCGCAGGCAGAGTGCGGCCGAGCACCTTCAGGACAGCAGCTTCCTTCAGCATTGCTGGTTTTCCTACATGTAGGTGAAGAGTGCCAGCTCTGCGTCATGGCTGCATTGTTTAGAAAGCAGGTAAATAAACTGCAGTGCCCTTGGTGTCATCTTAGTGTAGAGTAGGTGACGACTGCATGGTGCTTCTTAGAAGTCTTCCAGCCTGCTTTGCTCCTGAAGGACCCGTGGATCTTTGCATCTCTATGTTACAGTTGCGAAAACTAAGGCATAAAGTCTTTCAGGGATTCATGTAGGGTCGCTCAGCTAAGAAAAATGTATGACACTAGCATATTTCCTTTTCTGGCGTAAACATTCTGTTGTTCACTGCACTTGTGATGTGCACAGGCAGTAACTGTCCTGCATCAGGACAGTGAAACTGTTCACCCTGATGCCTTCATCACTTCCTCACTGCCAGGCCCCAGCTGCCCATCACGTAAAGAAGGATGGTTAATCTTGGCTCCCCGTCACAGTCCCTGGTTGGCTGGCTACATGGCTGGGACAGCTCCGCAGAGGAACCTAGAGGAGGAAGTGCTGCTCACATTGTGACCACCCCAAGCAGAGGGAGCGGGCTGGGCCAGGGAGGGAGGCCACTCCTCCAGCCCCTCCCCCAGGCTCCACTCTGACCAGGTTGAGCCGCCTTTTGTGCCCCCATTGCTTCCCAGAAGCCCCTCCTCGGAGCTGAGAGTGTGGGGAGGCGTCCCTGGTCCATAAATGGTACTGCATGATTTAGAACGCAGTTCCTCCATAGGCATGTGTCTCAGTTACTCTTCTCTCATTGCTGGGAAAATGCTCAGAAAATATCCAGAATTAAGGAAGGAAAAGTTTATGTAGCTCGCAGTAAGTGTAGGTTTCAGTGCATGCTTCACTGGCTCCAGGGAAGCATACATGGTGGAGAACAGCCATTCCTGACGGCAGCAGAGAGCAGAGAGCAAGAGCGGCAGCAGCTCTGGTGCTAGTTAGCCCCTCTCCCCTCTTTACGTTGTAATTCAGACTACCTGCCCCCAGGCAGGTGCAGCACCACATTCACAATAATCACAAACTCCAGAAGCCGCCCCCAATCCATGGCTTTGCAAGGACACCTAGACACAAACTGTAATGGCATGGCACGTAGAAGGGACTCGGTAAGATGGAAGGGTCCAGTCTCCTCTTGTAGGGAGAGAAATGCACAGTAAGACCTCAGTGCTGGGTATCTGCTCTTCATCTGTTAAATGTGGCATTCATGGTAGCTAGTGTCGTAAGGATTAGTAAGTAATGAATGAGGAAGATATTTGGAATAGTGATTGGCACACTGATCAGGAGTGGGGGTGCACACCTGTAATCCCAGTACTCTCCAGAGGTTGAGGCAGGAGGAGCGCCGTGAGTCTGAGGCCAGCCTGGACTACAGAGTGAGACCCTGTCTCCAATAAAAGAAAATAGGATGGTTGGTACTCTAAGCTTTCAATAAATATTATTTATAGTTATTATTAGTATGTGAATGATTTTAGAGTAAAAAACTTTGAACATATGATAATTTACTCAGGTATTCTCCATCATGCAATTACTTGAGCAGACTTTTTATGATGATGTTGTTTTTTTATTTTTTAATTCCTTTACCATGTCTTGTAGGGCTGAAAGAATTATCACCACTTCCTCTAAATCTCAGACGTTTATACAAAGAGACACTGGAAATCGAACCCATTTTGATTATTATTTCCCCGGGCGCCGATCCTTCTCAGGAACTTCAAGAGCTTGCTAATGTGGAAAGAAGTGGAGCGTGTTACCACCAGGTGCGCCCAAGTGCCCAGCTGGTCTGCTCCTGCCTTTGCTGTTCCTGCTGCAGTTTTTGTTGTGCTAGGCCACGTAGTTCCCAAAAAGGTGGCTTAGGTTTCAGTCTGCAGAACTTGCGCATATATTTACAGCAAAAATAACTCTACAGATACATACAGTGAAGGGTTCTGCAAGTAAAAAAGTAGCCTGGATTATCCAAGTGGGGGCAGTCATAATCACAAGGGTCTTTATGAGGGCGGGGGGAGGGGGAGAGGGTAGGGGTGGGGGGAGGAGGCCGGGGCGGGAGCCAGACCCAGGAGGCAGGAGGCAGGAAGAGTGATGTGCAGGACAGGAGGTCAGAGGACGGGAGATCGTGCTGCAGGTCTTGAAGATGGACTGGGTTGCTGTGAAGGGAGGTAGGAAACTGGCTCCCCAAAGCTGGGAAAGGCAAGGAAAAGGGTTTCTCTCAGAGATTTCAGAATAAAAGCAGCCATGTAATACTACATTTATTTTCAAATCCAGACACCTCCATTTTAGATTGTGAAAACCTCCAGAAGTCTGAAATAATAATTTGAATGAAACTAGTAAAATTGTGGTAACTTGATAGAGCAGCAACAGGAAACTAGGACATTGGCTCACATTTTGAGAATATCTTTTAAAATTCTGGGGCAGGGAAGATGGCTCAGTAGAATAAGCGCTTGCCTGGCAAGCGAAAGGGTCTGAGTTCAATCCCCGGTTCCACCAAGAAATAAATGAAATTCTACTTGGATGCCTTTATAATAAATTATTATAACGTTTACCTGCAAAAGCTTAAACAAAAGTAAAGGAATACATTACTTAGAGTAAAATTTATTCAGTATGCTTTCTTGAGTAGAAGCTTTTGTTCAGATTGTCTATTAAGTTAATTTACAAATGACTTTGTAAATTAAATTTATTTATCCTCAGCTTATGGCAAGTGAATAAACCTTTTTGGCTAGGAAAATAATAAATTCAAAAACCCAGGTATTTCATAGCAAGCAAAGGTTGAAAAATAAGAATTTCACAAAGCCAAATACCGCTGGTAGACAGTAAGGTAGCAACTCGGTTAAGCTCCAGTGGGCAGTTGCTCACCTGCCCTAGGGCATCCCACTCATGGGCAGAGTACATTAGTGTATTTATAGAACAGTATTCACATATCAGTGAGGTGTTTGAAGGCACAGAGCCCTGTTCTACAGGTTGACCTGATAGCAGTAACTTTAGTAGGAAGGTTAAAGCATGCATATAAGTTTTAAAATTCACATTCTTGGAGAGGATGATTAACGTATTAGTTCGGTTCTTCTTCATAACTTGATATTAAGGCCAGCAAAGGAGGTTCGGAGTTTATCATTTTGGTTACTCTCTTCCGGTGGTGCCGTACGCTACAGACCTTCTGCTGTTGTTTCGCAGGTTGCCATGGGCCAAGGCCAAGCTGACCTAGCGATCCAGATGTTACGGGAGTGTGCCAGCAGCGGAGACTGGCTCTGCTTGAAAAACCTGCATCTTGTGGTGTCCTGGCTGCCAGTTCTGGAAAAGGTAGGTTCAGATAAGTGTGCTGTAAGTGAGATACATTGTGTAAGTTCAGTGATCTTTAGAAAAAAATCCATATTCAAATTGCATATGCATTATGTTTTAACAAGTTAGTAATTGATAATTTTATTTTATTTATTTTCTTTTGTGGAACCGGGTATTGAACTCAGGCCCTTGTACTTGCCAGGGACGTGTACTTATTCTACTGAGCTATCTCCCTGGCCCCAGATAATAATTTTAAACATGTCTTTACTTCAACAAAAATGCATTAGTGTGAAGCAAGATGTGTCTTTTAATAGGAATTTTATAAAACTTTGTCTCTTAGGCATACCTAAGCAAAGCTAAGAATTATTAACAAAGGTTGAAAGAGAAGCTTACCGAGTTTTTCTACAAGAAAATAGTGGGTGCTTTAGACAATTGTAGAAGACCTATTTATATTAGTTTGGTGCTTATGTAAGAAAGTGTGGTCTTGGATGGACAAGGCTTCAAGGACAAGGTGTTCCTTATGGTGGATGGAATTTAGCTAAGTGTAGATCAAGAAAGCTTGTCGTGGCCAATTCCAGCACAGGCCCAGCGTGAGGGATGTGCCTGGAGTATCTGGGTTGCGGAGTATCTGGAGAGCCGTGCAGAGTGCAGTGTTTCCCTCCTGCACTTACCCAGAAGTCTTTGCCAGGGTGGTTAGTAATTAACAAATTAGGTTGGCGATACTCATTTGTAAAAGCCAGACAGAGTAGATTGAGGGCAGCCCTGTGCTTGTGAGGTGCTGAACCTGTGTGCAGTCCTGAAAAACTGGCAGGAAGAGCACAGTGCCCAGAATAGGTGCTCGGTAAGCCTTGGCCCGAGCGCTTGCCTGGAGCATGCCTTGGTGGGCTATAAAGTGCCACTACTTATAATCAAAAGATATACATTATAGACTGAGCTACGTGTTAATATGTAACAATTTTATAGCTTTTTATAAAATTCACTAGTGTTAATTTAAAATTCATGTCTTAAGCATATATTTTATATTTTTACTCACTTATTGGTACATGTTTGCTAAACATAGTGATCATAATTATCTTAGGGTATTTGTACCTGTACATAATATATCTTAATTCTTTATTTTTATTTATTTTTTGTCATTCCTTTCCTTTCCCTTCAATTTTTCTTCCCCTCCTCATGTACAGAAGCTTGCTTTCCATGTTTTTCCTTTTTTTAACCTCTATTCTCCTCCTGCCCTTCCTCCACTGCACTTCCCTTGTTTGCCTTACCATTTGAACACTTCCTACCATTCCCAATCCTCACCCTGCACTTTGTTCCTTATTTTCCCTATGGGTTTTCTCAAAATAAGAAACAATATGATATAAAACATGTAGCACTTATTTTCACTTAGTCACTTAAAGTTATGGTCACAAGGTGTATCCATTTATGCAAAAATATCTCAAATTCATGCTTCTTAATAACAGTATTCCACTGTGTATAGAAACCACTTTTTCTTTATCCATTCGCCATTGATGGGCATATGGGCTGTTTCCAAGGGTAAGCTATTGTAAGTTGTGCTACTATAAGCATGGACGTGAATATGACACTGTGGTATGATGCTGTTAACTCTGGAAGATGCATCAAAGAGGAATAGTTGGGTCAAAGAGAACCTCTAGTTTGTGTTTTGGGGAAGCTCCCCACTGATTTCCATGATGATGTACTAATTCACACTCCCACTATTTGATTCCTTAGTGATTGCCATTCTTTTTGGAGAGAATCTTGGTGGTATTTCAGCTTGCAATTTTTGAATGGCCAGTTCTGTGGGACAGTTTTTAAATGTATTTGCTGTTTGTGATTCATCTGAGAAATATGTTCATTTCAGATGCCTATTTTTGGATTGTATCTTTGAATTTGGAGGGGCCTTATTTTTTCAGATTTTTAACATATTCTAGATGTTAGTCCTTTGTGTGAGGAATAGCTGATACATTTTTCCCCCATTCTGTGGGCTGTCTCTATACTGTGTTGGTGATTTATTTTGCTGTGTAAAGTATTTTTAAGTTTTTAGTGTGATTCCAGTCATTAATTCTTTGTAATATTTCCTGGGTTATCAAGGAAATATTTTCCTGGGTTTCCTGGGTCCATAAAGGCTTTGCCTATGTCTGTAGCTATTTGTTTGTTTATTTATTTGTTAATTATTTGGTACAGGGTCTCGTTATGCAGCTCAGACACGTAGTGATCCTCTTGTCTCAGCCTCTCCAGTGCTGGGATTATAGGTGTGCACCACCACGTCCAGTTTAGGTGTCCAGCTCGGCACGCTTGGGGCTCTGGAACCAGTGCAGCGTGTGGTACTGGGGCTCAAACCTGGGTCCTTGCACTTGCCAGGCAGGTGCTTAGACTGCTGAGCTCTCTTCCCAGCCCCCTACCTCTGTAAGTGTTCTATGAATTCTGTCTTCCAGCAGATATGTTTCTGTTTTAATATTTAGACCTTTGATCCCAGTTTGGTTTTAGTTTAGTGCATGGTGAGAAATATAGGTCTAGGTTTACTCTTTGGCATGTGGGAAGCCATGTTTCTTAGCACCAGTTTTTAAAGAGGCTGTCTTTCATTGACGTTGTTTGGCTCCTTTGTTAAACATAAGGCAGCTGAGTGTGCTTGGAGTAGTTTCTCAATTTTCTCATCTGTGCCATTGATTCTAGGGTCTGTTTGCCAGTACCATCCTGTTTTTATCATGGTAGGTTTGTAGTATATCTTCAAATTGGGGATTGTAATGCCCATTCCCTTGTCTTTATTGCCCAGAATTGCTTTGCTATTCCAGGTCTCTTCTGGTCCCTATAAATTTTAGGCTTGTTTTTACTCGTTCTGTGAGGTATGCTGTTTGGGTTTTGATTGGGATTGCATTAATTCTGTATAATAGTTTTGGAAGTATGGCTATTTTCACTATATCGGTTCTGTCTCTACAAGAATAAGGGAAATCTTTCTGTTTTATAATGTCTTCTTTGATCTCCTTTTTCAGCATATTGTAGTTTTCCATATAAAGTTCTTTCAGTCCTTCATTATTGATTCCTAAGTATGTCATTGTTTTATTCTTTATTTTTATTATTTTAAATATATTTAGTACAGGGTCTCACTACACAGATTGGACTTGTAGTGATCCTTCTGTCTTAAGCCTCACAAGTGCTGGGATTGCAGGCTTATGCCACCATGCCCAGTCTCAATCACCATCTCAGCATGCCTCGGGGGCAGGGCCAGCACAGCATGGTAGGGATTGAACCCCCGGCCCCTGTGTCTAAGCAGGTGCTTTAATCCGCTGAGCTATCTTGGAAGCTCTCATTTTTTTCTAGATGTTATTGTATAAGATTTTGTTTCTCTAATCTCTCTCAGATATTTTAAAAGATAAGGACCAGTAGGGGCCGGGGAGATGGCTCAGTGGAATAAGTGCTTCCCTGGCAAGCACAAGGGCCTGAGTTCAATCCCCAGTTCCGGGGGGGGAAAAAAAAAAGATAATGACCAGTGAATAATTGGATCATGCTCTTTGTTATAGCTGATTGATAGCTGTTAATCTATGTAAAATATAATTTTAGTCAATATTTTGAAAGCAGATCTGAAGACTTTTTGAAGAAAATGTGAGGTAGGTTGCATTTCAAAAGTTCAAAAAAATTTTACTTTTTTCCTTTTGCTCTTCTTGGAAACTTTGGCTGAGTTGTTGAATATAATTTTACTAATTTACCAAACCCAAATATATCACAAAGATTATTAGTCTTTTTAAAGTTTAGATGTGATACCACAAGGAAAAATTTTATATAAACTTTGCATTTTAGCATTGAGGTGCAAATACATTTTTTCACTTATAGTTTGAAGCAAGCGCAATGTTTTTATGGCCACTTTTCCATAGTTTGATCATCTTAAATACATTTTAAATGATACTAATAAAGAATGTTAGTGTCAGACATAAATAATAGTAAAAATTAAGATTTCTCTTTTGGAAATATTATTACCTTTTGTTCATTTATTCATTCATTTGATCTACAAATAAGTACAGAAAAAAGTAGGAATTGTGCCAGGTGTGGTTACATGCAGACTTTGCTTTCTTGCCATGGAGTGTAGAAAACACAGCTTCCATTTATACACAACTGTACTACAGAAGAGCTTTACAGAACTGCCTGGGCGATTGCTCCCGCTTTGGCTGTGGTAGAGCCAGCTGGAGAGGACACTGCCTGGCAGCACAGCTGAACTGCATTGTGACAGCTGAGTAGGACCTCTTAGGCTGCAAAGAGAAAAGTGGAGAAAAGGCGCGTGTGATCTGAGCTGTGACCCATGTTGGTAACACGAGGGGTGTGCACAGGGAATTTGCACGGTGGTTTTGATTTATAATTTGGGGAGTGTGGCTCAGTTGAATAGCTTTTGTTTAGCATGTGTGAAGCTCTGGGTTTGAGCCTCAGCAGTCTTTTGATTCTCAGAAAAAATAAAATTCTTAGGGGCCAAAACATTGCCAGTACAGATGTTTGTATCATTGCATGCCTCTGTGGAAGTGTGGCTTGAAATGCTGAGAACTTAAGGGCCTGGTTGTGGCTGTTAACCTGGCGTGGAGGCTGGTGCTAGCGCCTGCTCACACCCACTGTGTCTCCTGCATGGTTCTGAGCTCTGTGCAGGCCTGTGGGGTAGGTGCTGCTGCTGTTCTGGCTCCAGGCAGTAAGTCACAGAGCCCAAGGTCACAAAGCAAGCAAGGAAGTGGGAAGCATGGGCTTTAGCCGGGAGAGCTGGCTGCTGGTCCAGGTTTTCATTCTTTACACTAAGCTAAAAATAAAGAACTTAACAATAAAAGAAATTTATTCAGGGTGTTATATCAGAATGTCACAGAAAAAATATACCTGAATGCCATAGAAAAGTTTTGATAAGAAAAACCGATGAATCATAGATTGCTAAAGAGGAATATGTTTTGCCTATTAAATAACTTCTCATTGTTATTTTTGTAAACAAGGAATTGAATACCCTTCAACCTAAAGACACTTTTCGTCTTTGGCTCACTGCAGAAGTTCATCCAAACTTTACCACCATTTTACTACAGTCAAGCTTGAAGATAACATATGAGGTGAGAAGGTAGCGCTTGGGTCACCGGCTGTGTAAGAGCAATGTCTATACGGGCTTCCTAAGTCTTTCAACAGCTATCTGTATAAAACTGGTGAAAAATTGAGCTTTGTATTTAATTGAAGTACAATATGTACCATAGCATAAGATAAAGTTTAAAAGTTTTCCAGTTTTATCTGTTTGTTGTCCTAAGGAAGAACACAAAGGTTACCATGTTACCCATTTTAAGCGTCCAGTATAGCAGTGTTGACAGTATATACCTTTTTATATCAGGTAACTGTAGAATATTTTTACCTTATAAACCTGAAACTGTTAGCATCACATCCCCATTTCCTCGTTCTCTGGCCCCTGGCGCTCATTCGACTTTTACTTTCTGAGAGTTAATTTAGATTATTTCACTTAATAGAATGATGCATTATTGGTTTCTTTGTGGCTTTTCTTATTTCATTTAGTATAATATCCTCAAGGTCCATCCGTGTTTTAATTTTTAAGCCTGAGTAATATCCTGTTATATATGTGGGCAGTTTCTTCATTCAGCCATCAGCAAACTTTGAGGTCTCCTACTTCCGGGCCATTATGAAAAACGCAGTGCAAGGAGACAACCGTCTCTCCTCAAGATGTTATTTTCCGTTATTTTGTACACATGCCTAGAACTGGAATTTCTAGATTAGATGGTAGTTTTATTTTTAACTTTTAAAGAAAACTATACTGTTTCTGCAGTGTTTGCACTGCTTTACATTTCTGAGAGCAGCGCGCAGCTTCTTTGCCGTCACTTCCCATACTGTGTTTTACAAAACAGCGGTCATCCCATTGGGATCAACGGCAAGGGCTCAGGGACATGGAACATCTCTTCACATATTTGTCAGACATTTGTGCTGCTTCTTTGAAGAATCATCTATTCATGTCATAGTTCCATTTCTAATTGACTTGTTGTTAATTTTTTTCTGTAATCTCATTAGGCAGGTACTTTGCAAGTGATTTTCTCCCATTGAGTTGCTTGCCTTTTCACTGTTTCCGGGGTGCTCTGCAGGTTTCAGGTTTAATGTAGCTCCTCTTAGCTGCTTTTGCTTTTGTTGCCTGTGCCTCTGGGTCTAGGAATCACTGCCAAGTCAGTGTCATAAAACTCTGCCCAGTATTTTCTTCTAGGAATTCACAATTTCAGCTCTTACGTTTTGGCCTTTAATCCATTTTTAGTTACTTTTGAGTGTGCTATAAATCTAAGAAGTCTAAGTTGATTGTACTACATATAATTATGTTTTTCCTATTGTTTCTTTTTGACTTAAAAAATTTAGATTATCATTGTTTGATTTTCTGTGTGTCACCATCTACCCAAGTTCATAGTGCTGAAATGTGCAGTCGTAAGCAGATCCACCGAAACTTTATGTCTAACACTGTATGTTGTTGAAATATGTTACAACTTCTCAGTTATATATAAAATTATAAACTTAATTAAAACTTTTAAATACTTGAAAAGGATATCCTACTTGCATTTTCTCTCAATTTGTAGAAACATTTCTTATAATTTTTTCTACATAGAGATTTTGTTAGTGTTTGTAGCTGTTATGTTGGATCAGTACTTCGCTTTTTCTGCAAGTGTGTATCTTAGTTAAGGAAGAAAATGGGCAGGGCTTAATTTCAGGGTGCAGAGATGGCCTGATAGTGTAAATGTGTTAAGTGAAAACCATCTTAATGCCTACGAAAAGGACCTACATAACATCTTCTCCAGCACTCTTCTGATAAACTCTTCTGCTGAGCAGACACCTAGCACTGAACTATAGGAGCTGGGAAGGCAGGGCTAATTTTTCCATTGCCTTTTTGTAATGTTTACCATACACATACGTATAAGATGAACTTATTTTCAGAGTAAATATTTTCAGAGGAACTGTTTCTTGAATGTTTTATCTTCAAAGTGCAGCATTTTCTAGTATCTTTTTCAGGAAGTATTTTGATAACATTTTAATGGAAAGCTTTGTTTTGTTATTTTTCAAAATGTCATTTGCATATATGATTTTTCTATAGCAGTATGATTTATTAATTTTTATCATCTGTAGTTCAGCATGTATTAAAACACTAAGTGGTTTAATTTTGTTTAATGTCATGCTTTATGAAATAGTAATGAGGAAATTTTGTGGTCTATACTTGTTAATAAATGTTTAATAAACAAGGTTTGGAAACTATTTTAGAAGGATTTTACAGTTAAAGAAAGGTCATAGAATTTAGCAGACAACCTATATCATGTTCTATTTTTTATTTTTCTTGTGGTATCAGAAATTGAACTCAGGACTTCACCCTTGTCAGGCAGGCACTTGTGCCACAGAGCTGCATGCCCAGCCCCTCTATTGTGTTCTTAATTTTTATTGCATTAGAATTCCCTTTGGGGGATATTTTACTATTTAGAATTTGAATACTTTTATCATTTTGATATATGTACATGTAATTTAGGAACATTATAGTATATAATACATAGAAGCATAGTAGAATACATGCTACATAGACAGATTTGGTATGGGTAGATGAGCTCTCTTTACCCAATATTAATATGACACGTTCACCAATGTAGTCCTGGGTTTATGTTTGTGTTTAGTTGCACAGTAACAATATCAGGTAACACCTCCTCAACTTTGGACTAATGTGGAAGAAAATGCGCTTAAACGTTATGTGGAAATGACATATTGGCCTTGTAGAAATTGAAATGCCGACTAATGAGGGATAGCGTGCATAGTAAATTAAAAAATGTCTGCCCTGTAACAGTCAGTTTTGTATCAGTATTGTCATAAGTGACTTTGCGTCAGTTGAAAAACCTCAATATTGTACAAAACTTTATTTTGGATATTCATTGTACGATCTTTTAATCTCAAAAGTATTCTTCATTATAATTGAGATGAGCTGTGTTACCTGTGAGTCACTTAAAACTAGTTTTAGATGCGTACATTTTAAAGTAACAAAATAATTCAGACTTGGAAGCTGATGAAGCACTATTAAAATATGTCCTTAAATGTGTGAAATGCAGTATAGATTTATTTTATTTGTCCTACTTAAAGCAATAGTGTCTGTTACTTTCTTCTCTTCAGTCGCCTCCAGGTTTGAAGAAGAATTTGATGCGAACTTACGAGTCTTGGACTCCTGAGCAGATTAGCAAAAAAGATAACATATCACGGGCTCATGCACTCTTCAGTTTTGCGTGGTTTCATGCTGCATGTCAAGAAAGAAGAAATTATATTCCACAGGTAATTAAGAATGTGTCTTGGAGAGAGTCAAGAGCTTATTTACTAGTCACAAAGTGGCACATAGCTCATGAGTGTATGTCTGTATCTCAGTGTTTTCTGCTATTTCAGATTTCATTGAATTAGAATATTAATGTAACTATGTCTGTTGTAAACTGTGCATGAGGGCTGGATAGCGTGTGTAGGGTTTCTGTCTCATAGGTGCCTCAGCCTCTAAGAACTGCTGCCCTGTTGTTCCTTGTGGTGGAATTCCGGGAGATGTTTTTTGTTTGTTTGTTTTTTTGGCAGAACTGGGAATTGAACTCAGGCCCTTGTGCTTGCCAGGGAAGCGCTTATTCC